>CM022404.1:41355605-41557749 GCA_011833715.1 Carcinoscorpius rotundicauda | reverse complement strand
TATCCAGTATCGTATCTATTCTCCTAAACTAACTGGTCTAGGGTGGGAAACTGAGCGATCACTCCTTTCTCCAGGCGTCGAATCCAGAGTCTCAGTTTTCCCAGAAATGCAGTCACAGTGTAATGGGCATCAATGACAGTCGTGTTTTGGCCCTGGAGTTGCAGATTATCACTGTTCAGCTCCGCAAATATGTCAGCCAAGTAACAAAGTCGAGCAAGCCACTCCTTATTAGTGAACTTGGAAGCAAAAGGAGATTCTTCTTGTTTCAGTAATTCCTGAAGAGCCGTTCGGAGCTCAATGACTCGATACAACCTTGCCTCGTGACAACCAGCGAACATCGGTGTGGTAGAGCAGAACTTGATACTGCTCTCCCATTTCCTTGCACAACTCCCTGAATATGCGCGAATTCACATCCCTGGACTTGATGAAATTGACGATTTTTAACACATCTTCAAACACTAATTTCAGATTACCAGGCAGGCTTTTTAATCTAAGAGAGTACCGATGAATGATGCAATGATCTACAGAAATTTCTGGATTCACAGCTTCTATGAGGCCCCGTAATCCACGATTACGACCCATGATCGACGGAGATCTAGATTAAAAAAGAAATACTATTATAGATTGCGTCAGTTAGTCATTCTTACTTATCTTTTGCGTTATAATTATATGGTTTCAATTTAATTTTATTTATTTTGGTACTTTAGTATTTCAGTACGACAGGCACGATACTTTTTTGTGAATTATGTATAAAATATTAGCTACACTACAGCTACTTGTACAATAAATAAAACTATATGACTACATGCCATGTAATTCATTGTATTTATACTAATCTAGACTTTATATAAACATCTCTCCCTACCTGTTGAACGCTGTTCCAATCTAATCCATTCGTGGTAAAGAAACTGTTGATGATATTGAAGATATCTTCTACCTTCGTGGTTGTCAGCAGATCTTCGCATAATAGGAACTCTTCTTTGATCTTGTCCTGGTGTACGTAACGAACGAACCCAAGGAGAACAGCACAACTGGCTACGTCACACGATTCATCAAATTGCAAGGAGAATTTGCTATATGAGCTTTCCTTGATCTCTGTTGTAACTTGGGACAGAACATCTGATGCCATGTCATCGACTCGTCGGCGGATTGTGTTGTTTGATAGAGATATGACACTCAATTTCTTTCCTTGATCCTCCCCACATACCTTGCTTACCATCTCGTATGCACAAGACATAATCAGATTCTCTGCAATGGTGTGGAATTTTTGTTGTTCGGCAACTTTACATGCAACAAAGTAAGATGCTTCGACCGCAGCTTGAATTCCAGATGAACCGAACTGGATATTCTTCAGTGCTACAGCCCGGCGCTGAAAATAAGCCTGATCCTCATTTTGAAGATTTGGATGGCACTTCTGGAGGTGAGCTGAGAGTTTTGATAGTTTGAGGCTTTCATTTCTCAACACTTTGTGACATACTACACATTGTGGCCGATCCTTTCCACCAGAAGGTAAATTCACAAAGCCATAGCGAAGAAAGGCGTCAGAGTAGGGGCGATTTTTAGACATTTTATTGTTTAATCTGCAGAAAAAGAAAAAGAAAAACTGCATAAAAAAGTGTGAACAATGTGAACTTATTATTTATTTTTTCATGGCATTCTAAACAGCATTTAAAGAGCTTATTCAGCATAGGAATGATGTAATAGTAGGTAAATACTAACTATACTGCACAGGGCAGTTCACATACATACCAAGTTTTATCTACCTCGGCTGATGCTCACATAGAAACTGACAGTGTGAAATAGAGGCAACCTCAGCCAGTGAGTGACGCGTACTGGACACGTCGATGAGTCATCAGGGTTACTGAGTGACTTGTGTTCTGAAGCATACTTGTCAAAATACTTTTAGGTTACCACACACTAAGATACATATTTTCTTTTCTACTACTTTATTTTTGTTTTTGATGTTTATTGTTATTTGGTTTAACTTTATTACATACTTAAAATAGGTTTAATTTACAACTTTACATACTAAGACTAAGTTAACATTAACCCTAATACCAGCTACCTCAATGTTTTCTTGATTTTCAGAATTTTAACTTTTTTCTGTCACCTCTCCATTACCCTCAGGGGTAATTTACCCCCAGTTTGGGAACTAATGGCTTAGAAGATAAACAGTTGGAAGAGTTTTACTGCTGTTTATCATTAATAAGTACATGGATATAAGAAATGTATTAAAGGAGAATTGCTTTTAATAAGGAACATCAGTAAAAACTGATAAAACAAATAAAATTAAAAATAACATGTAATACAAAGTTCTTGTGAATAAAACAGATAATTCTAAAATTAATAATAATTTAAATTACAATACAAAGATTACTGTGTTAGAAAAGAATTCTACAGAGAGTAGAGAAATATCATGGAATTATTTGTGAAACTACAAAATATTATAAATTATATTTATAGTCAATGATAAGGTCATTAATAATGTTGATGCCAAATTTTATTTGACAACAAAGATATTCTATTCTAAACTGTTAGAAAAAATCAAACTATCATTCACATTTCAAAATATGATGTAATGTAACTGAAATACTAAGGATTTAGATTTACCATGTGTTATTGTTGAATGGGTCTTAACGTGTCTAAAATGCTCAAACATTACTTCACATGGTGGGTGGTATAAGTAGCTTATAGCTTTGATTCTGAGTAAAGCCAAGAGTGTGATATAATGGAACATTTTTAAGGATGAGAAAATAATTTAAACTGACAGACTAATTTCAGCTTTCCCCATCACTGGAGATGTGTACTGTTGCTTGTCATTTACTAATCTGTTCACTTGCCTTTATGAAAAACAATATTTTGGAAAATTAGCTGTCAAGTTTTTTGCTGTTCTAACCCTGATCTTTCTTAATACTTATTATCTGTAAAAAATAATATTTATTTGTTTTGAATTCCTTCATTTCTCTTTTTTTAACATTTACATTTTAATCAGTTTTAATGTCATATTATTTATTTACTTTATAAATGCTCATTTTAATTTATCTGTCAAGTTAATGTTTTAAATAATACCTTTTTATACTCTTTATATCCAAAATTACTGTTTCATAGTTTATTCTTATAATAAAACATAGAGTTCTGTGTTCCTGGTCCCCTCATTCCTTTACAACGCCCTGAGAAGCTAAAGGGGTTAAATGTGAGACATGTGCTCAAAAATCGTGGGTTTGTGTTCTAACAATATTGTTTAATATGTATAATCCCCTCTTCAAGTAGGATATAAATATATCTGGAGATAATGGAAGAATTTCTATCACACTGGGGTCTCTGCAGATCATGAGATGGTTTCAGAGCCCAATAGTATAGACCAAATATTTCATACTTGTTCTAAAAACTAACCTAAATTTATGTGTTTGTTGAATATCATGAATTATTCTAGTGGATGATCCATTAAAAAGTAATTCTTAACACAATTACTTCACTTTCAAACCAGACAAACAAAAACAAATTCAAACTGCTTAAACAACAAAAGGAATGTAACCGTTGGTTAAGTGAATTTGACATATTATTGTTCTAAAAATTTCAACAGCTCAAACTTCAGTATATTTATTTTATATACTTCAAACTTACAATCACTTCAAAGTGTTACATACAATTTTGAAACATCTTACATTTGTAGAATTCAACAGGAAGGATACAGTTGGAGAATTGAAATTTATTTGAATGTCATTATGTCCTGGTACAGTTAAAGTAATCTCAGTCAGATCCAGTATATAGCTACCACTTGAAATAATACAAGAACATTTCTGTACAATGGGCTGCAGTGATAACCAACAGGACAGCTGCTTCTTGAACACCATGTAAAACTTTTCCAAATTTTCTCCGAGGTTCAGCTTCTGGAATTTTTACAATTTGTTGAAAGAGAAACTATGACTGTAAAAATATGAAAATCTGATTTTCAATAAAAATAAGACAAATCTGGTACATATTTCAATTTTATTTAGGAATTATAAATAACACATTAACAATTCACTGGTTGAAAAAGTTCTATACCAGTAAAGTTACACAACATTTAATTGGAAAACATTGACTGGAAGTTAAAATCAAGAAATAAAGTTGGTAGGCCAATCATAAAAAAGGAACTTGTATGTGAAAAACAACAATTTATTGTATGTTAAGAAGAAGGTCATGATAGGTAACAATATTTTTGCTAACAGTGTTCTTGGTTGTAATTAATTTATGTATATTTTGATTTTACATACATTATAAAGTCCTTTTATTTATTTGTATTGCTTGACTATAATACACTTAATGACAACATTCAGTACTTCTGGATTTGATTTACATTTGAACCACTGGAGTATTTTACCACTGCTAATGCACACTCCATACATAAAAGACTCATCTAACTTCTCATACACAAATATTTCTATAAATTGTGAACAAATACAACTCATCGTATATGAAACTGAACCAATTGGACTGACCCTATTTTGAAAAAGGAATATTTACTGAAATTATAAACCTATCAGAAGTACCTATAAGAAATAAAGAAGGCTTGTAGTGAAACATACAAGTCTGTTATACACAAAATATCCAGATAAATCATAAAGATATGTTTGCGAGTTGACGACATTTGTTTGACTCAGACTAAGATTTCAGAGTTCAAGGCAATGCTCAAGTAAACAATAAGGTTTCTTTTTTATCATTGTGTAATTTCCACAGCCTCTGAAATGCATATCTGAAGTTTTTGAAAATATTACCATATATAGTGTACCTATTACCCACTTTCATCTACCATGAAATGCTTTTAAATCAGTAATAAAGTATAAAATAAACACATATTTAATAACTGACATCAAATACATAATACCATGTTGAATGGTTCTCTCTAAAATGTCAAAAAACATGATCTTTGACATCTACACAAACAAACAGGCCTGACATGAAAACATTTACAGGGATGAAAAGAATATCTAAAAATACTATAATAAACTTCTAAGAAACTTATGTTAATGTCTTTTAAACTTTCCACAAAATTATGTTGTTCATATGTACAGAAGTTACATTTAAGTCACATTATCGTGGAAGCATAAATTATTCATCATGTAACTAGTTGATAATCTTTATCCAGTGATAACTAAACTTTACTTTTATTCATCTCCAAAGCTGTTCCCTGTTAATAGCTCTTACCCTTCTGTGGTTTTGTACCACATGGTGAGACTTGAAATGTGTAATAATGAGTCTTCAAATACAAAAACAAACCATAAAAGAAACAAAAGTTGATTAATTTTATTCTTAATGGATGACAGTTTCTTAACAAATAAGAACTTATACTTTGAGATAAGCAAACAATTCCTGGCATATTGATCAGTGTGGAATTTTATTGAAAAAAGTGCTTTATCCTGTGAAGTAATTATACCCCACAGAAATTTACTCATTGAAGAATATGCAACTTAACACTGTAACAACAGCAAAGAGAAATAAACAGAATTACAAATTTTGAATGTTTAATATATTCTAATTACATACACCAAAAATGAAGATTCATAAAAAATTATTTGCAGTGAGAAAAATATCAACAAGAAGTTACTGTGTAAAACACACTAAGTGCGTATTTTATTCACCAATTTTTGGGTCACCACAGCAAGTGCTTTGAAGTGAAGGTGATAAAAAACGTTCATTGCTCACTCGACACAAGACCACCTTGATTATTTATACTTCAGGAGTTTATCTTACAGAGTCACAATCCAGTCATGATAGAAATGTTTTAACAAGGTATAACAAATTAGAAGTACACAAAATGGAAATCTTCAGTAAAACTGCTCACTATTCAAAATTGTGACAGCAATGTAATACTGTGGTTTGACATAACAATACAGTACAGATATAATCCTCAAAAATCTTATCTAGTCAATACAATTTTTTGTCATATTTCATGTAAGTGTGATTCTACTGACAGAGCTTGTTCAGGAGAACAAGATTCAACATGAAGATACCACAGAAAAGAAGCTGTATAAATCTGGATATCATGTGTGAAAACAGAAAAATGTCAGGATGTTTGAGACAAATGTAACCAGTTTAAAGTGATGAAGTCTGAAGATACAGTCATCTGATCCTCATCTGAATAACAAGTAAAAGCAAACTGTTGGAAATGTTGAACAAAATCATCCAAGTTGAGAAAATAAGTTACAAAAGCAAGAGGCCATAAGTCTTGGCTGTAAGGTAGAAAATGTAGAACAAAGCCAACCACTTCATGCACAACAACAGTAATACTGCATATAATAAAATAACTCAAACAGGAAACTAATCTTGCATTGTAATATCTAAAACTACAATACCAGATCAACTGCATTAACTTCATGTACCCCCAACCTTCTAAGAACAAACATTAAAAATGTTAAAATTACTTCAGTAAAGACAAAGTTAACACTTTTTTTTAAGATTCAACATGAAATATTAAGTCACATCCTGACACAAAAAAGAAACTAATTTTATAGTGTATGATTTGATTGGTAACACCAGTATAAGATAAACTAACAGCGATGACCAGGAAACTGTCAAATTAAAACAAAATTTAAAAAATAATTTCACATTATAAAATATTTTGTGAAAATATTTAACCTAGATTCTATTTATTTACACACACACATATTTTTCTTCTTTTAACTGTGAAAGAGGTCTTAAGACAGACTTTACACTAGTTTTAGTACTCAATTTTTAATAATTTTATGGGGTTATCAGTAGATGTTATATATTTTAATGAGCTTCTTTCATAATAATTTTGAAATACTAATATCTGATTCAAAACATCAATAACTATTAAAACTACTGTAATAACAGTTAATATAACATGATTTATTTCATAACAACCATGCATATACATATAACAAAAGAAAAGAATCATAACCTTCATAAGCAACAAACTTAAAACAAATATGAACCAAGGTGCCATTCAGTTTACTACTTGTCTTTAAATTATAACAGTTCATGGAATTTTGCCTTTCACTTGTAATGCTGGTCAAGGACAAATACTAAAGAAACAAAACTAAACATTTTTATCTTTAACTATACATCATACATATGACATTTTTAGTTGTGTTTTAATCAACTGTAGCAAACATTTTTTTGTTTGTTTTTTTGGAATTTCGCACAAAGCTACTCGAGGGCTATCTTTGCTAGCCGCCCCTAATTTAGCAGTGTAAGACTAGAGGGAAGGCAGTTAGTCATCACCACCCACCGCCAACTCTTGGGCTACTCTTTTACCAACGAAAAGTGGGATTGATCGTCACATTATACGCCCCCACGGCTGGGAGGGCGAACATGTTTAGCGCGACGCGGGCGCGAACCTCGGATTACGAGTCGCACGCCTTACGCGCTTGGCCATGCCGGGCCTATAGCAAACATGCATTTGTATAAAACTTAAAAAATAAGTTTCATCAGAATGATTAGATTTTGATTTTAAAATCTACCGTAGTGTTTATACTTAATTATAAGGTCTATGTTTGCAAAACAATATATCACAGTGACAAACAGTATATATACAGACTTACAACATTAAAGATCTGGTTTCGATACCCGTCATAGACAGAACGCAGAGAACCAATTGTATAGCTTTATCTTAACTTTATAGACAGACAGAGATTTGGTTAAATATATATTTGTTTCACTAGGATAACAAAAAAAGAAAAACTAGGAACAAACCTAAAAGCTTGAATTGCCCAAGGAAAGCTTCAAAGAAGAAGGTAAAATATCTTTATTTTTTGTTTGTCTAGTATTAAAAGTATTAGCGAATCTTTTAAAATTTATGAAATGTTTTCCTAAAATATTTATTTTATCATATACTACACCCAAGAACAAAACTGCCTCTTCCTCCCACTTACCAAATTTACACCAATTACAAAACTTCAATACAAGCATGGAAAGAATGGAATTTAAAAAAACAACCTAAATTCAGTTACTTCTCTTCACTAGAACAACCACAAAAAGATTTCTCAAGCAATTTCAGTGCAAAATCGGAGAAAAGAAATCTGTAAAGAAAATATTTCATATCGATATATTTATTTCAACACATGAATTTCCACTTTCTAAAACTATACCTCTTATTCCTTTTCAAGCACTAAACAAAGTCAGACGTCTTAGTCGAAAACGAAACAGCTGGTTTATCTTTACAAAAGCAAACTGAACCTGAGTTTCGTTTCAAACATTTAATTAATCAACCTACATGTCGCATTAGTGACGAGAATTGTATAATTTATCTAGATCGCGTACAACTACGAGTACCATATCCACCAGGATGTAATACATCAGAGTAGTCTCAAGTGATTTAATGGAGAACAATCGTCACAGTATTTATTTCACTTTTGGCTGTTACATCTGAATCATTTAAAGAACTGGTGTAACAGTTTTAGAGGTAAAGCTCATTACCATCAGTTAACAATAATTTTCAATACTTGAAGAAGATGAAAAGTCACGTTTAATTTAATCAAAAATTCAAAATATACTTGGAATATTCAGCTGATAAAAGCGACTAATTATGTAGTTGTAGTAAATAAATATCCTGAGCTCTTGTTAGAATAAAGAAAGACTACATGAGCCTAATATTTCAAGCCATAGTTACAGAGGACTATGAAAAAGATTCTGATGATTAGAAAATTGACACATATCTGTACACAGATACCAGGTACTTACCAAACCAAAGTTAGTTAAAAAGGATCAAAACGTAGAAAGCAAACCATGATTATTACAGGCCAAACCTTTATACTATAGATGTACATCTCGACGAACATTCGAATTAAACGTCACCTTCATGTGCTTCTATTGATTATACTAGGCTAAACACCAAAGTAAGGACTGTGTACTTCGTGTTGAGTTCCTGTACTTCTAACATAAGTCTCGTTTGTTTGTTTTGGAATTTCGCACAAAGCTACTCGAGGGCTATCTGTGCTAGCCGCCCCTAATTTAGCAGTGTAAGACTAGAGGGAAGGCAGTTAGTCATCACCACCCACCACCAACTCTTGGGCTACTCTTTTACCAATGAATAGTGGGATTGGCCGTCACATTATATACCCCCACGGCTGTGAGGGCGAGCATGTTTAGCGCGAACCCGCGACCCTCGGATTACGAGTCACACGCCTTACGCGCTCGGCCATGCCAGGCCGACGTCATAAGTCTCGACATATTCTTGCAAAGAAATTCATTTCTGTTTCATGATTCATTAAAGCTGTTTATTTTTTGTCATTTCCAATTGTTCCCGGATATCGTTGGCTCTAATACTTCATGGTTAACACAATATTTTAAATTATGTTTTTTTATCTTGTAATACACTGCTATGACCAAATTTTCAATATTTTTATGTCTTCTGCATGTTTAACGTAAACGATATTTTAAATCACGTTTTATTTCTCCATTACAGTTTCTTCCATGTATAAATTTAAGTATTTTAAATTAACCGTATGCTGCTTTTTTCATTACCTAAAATCTGCTTTATATTTATTGTCGATTAAAATATATTTGTTGATTTTTCAGCACGTTAAACAAAATAATAATTAAACCTGAAACATAAGGCACAAGAATCATTGCTTCTAATGCTTCAGTAAAGAAGCATTAGTTATTTGTTATTTTGAATTAAGCACAAAGCTACACAATGGGCTATCTGTGCTCTGCCCACCACGGGTATCAAAACCCGGATTTTAGCGTGTAAGTCCGCAGACATACCGCTGAGCCACTGGGGGGCTACTTTAGGCTAATATAACAATGAGTTGGTAAACAATAATTAATCTATAAACACAATAAAGTGATTTAGTTTGGGGAGAACGTGAAACTTTTCGAAAGAGTATTGGTCTGTCTTGTTCAGATATGGTTCATATACAAGTTAAAATACAAGAGATACAAGAATCTACAGTAAATGAAATGTTTTCACCAAAGCTACACAAGGGTTATCTGCCTTAGCCGTCCCTAATTTAGTAGTGTAAGACTAGAGGGTTGTTGTTTTGAATTAAGCACAAAGCTACACAATGGGCTATCTGTGCTCTGCCCACCACGGGTATCGAAACACAGATTTTAGCGTGTAAGTCCGCAGACATACCGCTGAGCCACTGGGGGGCGACTAGAGGGAGCTTGAAATGGTGTGTCGGTGTGTTATGATATATTGTGTGGTTTTGAACGTTAATACAACATGATCGTATAACATGGAATAATTCGTAAAGATATCAGTTAAAAATTTCTTAAATGTCAAATTGTTAATGAAAACAGCTTTATAATATTTTTTCTTCAGGTTTAGAATAAGACAAAACCAACCATGATGGTACTGAATAAATAAAATCTTGCCTTTGTCAGGATACCACACTTTTTTTCCCTAGGGCAATCAGTGACACTCTGTGTGAACTCTAAGACGAATCAGTTCCTCCAGAGAACGCTTAATATTGTAATCTGTAATGCGATAATATCAGTAAAACGTGTACGTGCGATAAATCACGAAAAAATTATACAATATATAGGATACAAAAGAGTATGAGATACGAACTTGTAAGCAAGAAATAAAAATATTTTTAACCTTCGTTTTGTTTTTATATGCTCATGAAACAAAACATGTTAGAAGACTCTTCACCAAACATCTGGTTCATTAATATATTTCGTTAGTGCAAATCTAACTAATGGTGAATGAATGATATGTTCAGTTCATTACTTTTTTTAATTCATTAAAGGGAAAACAAAATTATTGAAGCAAATATCATGAGATGGTCCCTCAGAAAATAATGTAACCGTTAAATTAAAATTACAATAGCAAACAGTTTGAGCTCATGATGATGCCATATCAAAGAACGAAGCTCGCCATGACCAAGTCGGTTAAAGCGTTCTACTCGAAGTCTCAGGGTTGCGGGTTCGAATCCCCGTAGCATCAAACATGCTCGCCTTTTCAGCGGTGGAGACGTTATAATGTGAGGATCAATTACTCTATTCGTTGGTAAATGAAAAGCCCAAGAATTTGCTATTTTTGTGCCAAAAATAGTTAAACAATATTCAATATAACTGTTGTAATTAATTGTTGGAAACTTTGAACTGCCAGTTTGGGAAATACTTATCTATAGAACATGATAAAGAGTAATAAGAAAAAATGCAGTTTCACCAATCGCATCTGTCGGATCATCAACGAGAAGAAGATAATTTAATGGAAAAAGGATTTTAATTGGTTAACGCGATCTAAGCCTTCAAGCATTTTGTTTCCTTATATGGACAATATTTTTATCAAGATATTTTGTATCCGTGTCTAACTTCACTAACATCGTTGAACACAGCAAGTCAGCTAGCTATTCATAGATGAATTTTAGTTCAGTGATAGACGCACT
Organism: Carcinoscorpius rotundicauda; assembly: GCA_011833715.1. Taxonomy (NCBI): domain Eukaryota; kingdom Metazoa; phylum Arthropoda; class Merostomata; order Xiphosura; family Limulidae; genus Carcinoscorpius; species Carcinoscorpius rotundicauda. The sequence continues at coordinate 41,546,407 of CM022404.1, read as the reverse complement.
AACCTGTAGAAACCACTACAAAGTGTATATTGTATATATATATATATATTGTTTTAATAGGTTCAGAAGTGTTCAAGACCGAGATAAAAGATTGTGAAGCATTGATCTCGTTAAAAGGTATTCTTGATCCTGGTGAAGAAATCTTAGAAATAAACAACGTTAGTGTGAGCGAGGAAAACATCGGACAAATCAAGAATTTAACAGTTGTTACGAAGAATATAGTTTAACAACTGTGTGTCTTTCGAAACGTGAAGACAACTGAATATACAGTCATGTGAAAAAGTTAGGACACCCAATGAAAGCCTGTGGATATTTGTCACATTTTTGGATATATATATATACTTAATCTTAATTTTAACAATACTGAGAGATGATTGGAATACAACTAAACAATTAAAACTGAAGAAAAGACCTTTCAGCATCTTCTGTAAATGTCATACTATAAATATGCACATTCGAACCGAGGAAAAGTAAGGAAACCCTACCCCCTAATAGCTAGTGTTACCCCCTTTGGCTGAAATAACTGCAGTGAGACGCTTCTTGTAGCTTCTGACATCAGTCTGAAGAAAGTTTGCCCCACTCCTCAATGCAGAATTCTGTCAGCTGTAAGATATTTGAGGGGTTTCTTGCTTGTACAGCCCGTTTCAAGTCATCCCACAGCATCTCAATGGGATTAAGATCTGGGCTTTGACTCGGTCATTTCTTAGTTTTCGGCCAGTCCTTGGTGGATTTACTGGTATGTTTTGGGTCATTGTCGTGTTGCAGGGTCCAGTTCTATTTCAGCTTTAATTTTCTTACACATGGTCTCACATGATCCTCAAGCACCCTCTGATACACAGTAGAATTCATGGTGGATTCTGTTATTGTGAGCTGTTCAGGTCCTGTTGCAGCAAAGCAGCCCCAAACCATGACACTTCCACCTCCATGCTTTACAGTGGGTCTGAGGTTCTTTTCCTGGAACGCTGTATTTGGTTCACGCCAAACATGTCCTCTGTTATGGTGTCAAATTAATTCAATTTTGGACTAATCTGTCCAAGGAACATTATTCCAGAAGTCCTGGTCTTTGTCTACATTCTCTCTGGCATACTTAAGTCTGGCCTTGACGTTTATCTTAAAGAGCAAAAGGTTCCTTCTTGCACACCTCCCATGAAAGTTACACTTGTGCAGTCTGTTTCTGATTGTAGAAGCACGCACTTTTACGTAAACAGTAGCCAGGAAGTCCTGGTCTTTGTCTACATTCTCTCTAGCAAACTTCAGTCTGGCCTTGATGTTTCTCTTAGAGAGCAAAGGTTTCTTCTTTGCACACCTCCCATGCAAGTTACACTTGTGCAGTCTCTTTCTGATCGTAAAGGCACGCACTTTTACGTGAACAGTAGCCAGAGCTTGCTGTAGGTCCCGTGATGACATGTTAGGATATTTGGAGACCTCATTTAGCATCTTGCGGTCTGCTCTCGGTGTGAACTTGCTTGGACGACCAGACCTGAGCATGTTGGCAGTTGTTTTGAAAGCCTTCCACTTGTTGACTATTTTCCAGACAGTTGAATGGCTGATTTCAAACTCTTGATATCTTTTTAAATCGGACACTGGTAGATGGCGACAAGAAGCTTCTCACTGCAGTTATTTCACCCAAAGGGGGTAACACTAGCTATTAAGGGGTAGGGTTTCCTAACTTTTTCCTCAGTTCGAATATGCATTTTTGAAGCATGACATTTATAGAAGGTCTTTACTTCAATTTTGTTTAGTTATCTTCCTATAATCTCTCAGTATTGTTAAAATTGAGATTAAATGTCAAAATCCAAAAATGTTACAAATATACACAGGCTTTCACTGAGTGTCTTAACTTTTTCACATTACTGTATGCAAAATACTTCAAATGACAATCAGTGATGTCAAGAAACCCTCTTGTTGAGAATTTTATATGCAAAAACGGCTCGTTTGGGTTCAGAAAATATTTTTCATTAAATATTCTATTTAAAATATTTTCTGAACCCAAACGAGCCGTTTTTGCATATAAAAAACTTCAAATGACATTTATGATATTTTCATTGTAAATAGTAAATTGTAAAAAAAATTATCTGTGTACTTATTTATATTACTTTTAATGTTTAGTATTGTAAAGCCCCCCAGTGGCTCAGCGGTATGTCTGCGGACTTACACGCTAAAATCCGGGTTTCGATACCCGTGGTGGGCAGAGCACAGATAGCCCATGGTGTAGCTTTGTGCTTAATTCAAAACAACAACAACATAGTATTGTAAAATAATAAATTAAGAAAAGTTTAAATTGTATTTCTCATTGTATTAAATGTATTGCAAAAAGAAATTGTATTGGATTTTATCAGTAAAAATATGAAATAACACCAACAGAATTCAAGACAGACTTGCTATAGAGGAATTAATCTGGATAGAGATATAATTTATGAACAAAACTTTACTGAATATAACAGTTTTTCAAACATGACAGACGGTTTGATTGAAAATGTAACTGTCTTCATGTATGTAAAAACGTCTTGTATGGGAAGAGAAAGCACAATGTAGCGAAACGAACATAGTGTTTTCTCTACCCATTAAAACCGGGTTTCGATACCCGTGGTGGGCAGAGCACAGATAGCCCATTGTGCAGCTTTGAGCTTGATTCAAAACAACAACAACAACATAGTATTGTAAAATAAAAATTAAGAAAAGTTTAAATTGTTCTCATTGTATTAAATGTATTGCAAAAAGAAATTGTATTGGATTTTATCAGTAAATATGAAATTACACAATGTATGTAAAAACGTCTTGTATGGAAGAGAAAGCACAATGTAGCGAAACGAACATAGTGTTTTCTCTACCCATTAAAACCGGGTTTCGATACCCGTGGTGGGCAGAGCACAGAATAGCACATTGTGCAGCTTGTGCTTGATTCAAAACACAACTCTACCCATAGTCTGCCCGTTTTTACGTATATATTTTCTCTACACGCGGGTTTTTCTCGTCATCCGTGATGATGAGCAACTGTCTTAAATACTCGGTTCAGGTGTAACTAGAATGCATTCATACGTTGTACAGTTACATCCTTTCCTATCTGAGCATCGATTATGTCCTAAATTATATGTCATGCTTCTGTCACCAGAGGAAGTGTTACCAGATTGCTATGACTGGTGACAAAAATGTCACTGTTCCACAATGTAAGGCTAGTACATATCAATATAAATATAATTAATAAAATCAGTTTAAATTAGTAATTTACCAGTTAATTAACTTTCCTCACCGTTCAATTAAACCATCCTAGAAAAGAATGATAGTCTTCTACAACGTTTTTAGATAACCCATCCCAAAGGCCAACCAACCTCTTAAATAATTGAAACTGCTTTAGCTAAAAATGACCCCTACCCTTCCATAAGTTATACCTATGTCCCCTAGTTCTACTATTTTCATTGGTAAACATGAAAAAAACTATTATGCATCAGCATAATAACAACCCTACTTTCAGTCTGAAACAGTTTCATCAGATCAATACAACTCTTCTTTTATGTAGAGAAAACAATTTGATAGATGTCAGCATTTCCACGTATGACAAAACAACATTTTCTTTTCTTTTAATGTACTTTTAAAAAATCATTACCGTTAATTTTTAAATCTACAGCAAATCTTTTCTCATATATCCCTTTTGATATTTTGATTTATTGTTTTACCAGGTTCTTGATCTTATGAATCTGGTGTCATACGAGTTAATTCAAATTTCTTACATTTAGGATGATTTTAATGAATCTTATATCTTAAACTCTGTGTGAGTTAACCTGTTTATTGTTTCCTTTCAGCTACCCTTTTCTTTGAATAATGAATAATTTACTTTTAAAAGGTTTACACGTCTGATCAGTTTCACCATATAACTCGGATGACCAATTCAGAACAGATTATTCTTGTTACATCCTTTCAATTTTTATTTTAAATTATGACTCAAATATCGTTGTTATTTATCTCTATGTGCAACAAAACATTGCACCTAATAGAACACTTATCATATCCATTCAGATGTACTAAAATTTTCATAATCATTTCTGTATTTGAAGTTAAGAATACATTTAACATAGCATTGTTTCAATAGGTTCATTGACTAATTGCTTAAAAAGCTCAACACTTTCCAAAAGCATTTCTCCCTCATGGTTTGACTTTAATATTACCCAATATATATGTTCTATCATGATTTCATTAAGAGCTGAAATCATAATCTGATTGTGAAGATTCTCACTTATTTCACTAGTACTATTGTGGTTTTTAAGAAATTCCCGCTAAAAGGTTTTTCCTTTTATATCCACTAATAACGACCCAAATGGATTTTATTTCCAAACTAATATCCTTAATTTGACCAGAATATAACCCATACTTTACATATAAACTCAATCTTCAGCTCTCTTTTTAATATTACATTCACTTTAAATAGCCAGAAACTCTCTATTTTAAAAAAAAAAACTCCATATCAAAAACATTTACGTTTAACCATGTTTCAGTTATTCCCATTATTATCAAAATCCTCTATTCCTACCAGTGGCATATAGTCATCTATTTTATTTGTTTTATTTTTCGAGCATTATAATAATAACAATTAAACTTATTAGTAATTATATTTCCTATAATAAACATGTCTCTCCCTTTTATTTTCTTTTAATTTAATTTTTCCTGGTCCTCATTTCTATCTAGTTCATTTTTAAATATTCTATTAAAGCCGAGTAAGTAGCCTTAGAAAACAAGTCAGCTCCTATCCTATTGAAATGTAAATATCTAGTCAATGTGTTCATCCTTACGTACAGTTTCAGCCAAGCACTTAGCCCTATTTATAACTTTATTTCACAGTTAGTTTTGCACAGTATCCCTGACAAAATTACTTCGTGGATTTTTTTTCTTTAAATTATTTTATGAACTCACAATGCTTCTGCTAATTCTTTATATTAAATTTTCTGCTTTGTCAGTTACATCCTCCATCTGTACCTTGATGTAATATAATCGTTTTCCTCCCTATTCACAACATTGATTATTGTCCCCCTCTTTGGAGTAATCACCTATAGCTGATAACCTACTTATCTTCTACATCTTTCTCTGACCCTTTGGTTTTCCATCCATCCAACATTTCCTATTGCTAAAAAATAATATACATAGTTGTATGTACACATCTGATTTATCCATTCCCCCTTTCTTCAAGAATTCATAAGAGGAAATGAAGGTAAAACAAAACAAAGTTTAAAATCATAAATATCATAAAACTAATGTTAACATCAAATCTACAATGTTAAAAGAGAAACTACAGTAAGTGAAGTAGTAAAGACTTTCTGTAGCATAATGGTAATTATAATAACCCACCAGGAAGACTAACAGGTAAGTACCAGAACTACTGTCAATCACCTGAAGTTGGCTTTCAAATCCTGGTTCGGAGCTACGAGTAGGAAGGGTGAGAGCCATTGCCACTGACACAATGTGGATCTGTTTCACACTCATACGCATTCTGGTTCTTGCCAATACAACAAGCCATGTCAGGGAATGACGACATAACTTCTTTGAGTGACCGAACCTCTGACATTAAAAATATTGGGGAGGGTTTGGAATGTATGGCTATACCCTGCAATTAAGATAACCTGCCTTGATGGTGGCAGGTGCACGTGGTGGTGTAAATTTCAGAATGAGGATACTGCTTGGCAATGTAACTCCATCTTCGCGAGTTGAAGTATGTCTCACTGCAGAAAACCCCTTGAGTGGAGAAACCAGCGAGAATCTCTGATGTTTCCACCAATATGTCACCAGATCAAAGTTTTCTTACTGACTTTGGAGAGCCAGCATGTCCCTCCAGTCCATTCTGAATAAAAAAAGGGGGACATTTGCCCTAAAGGTTTCTCTGAAAGAGAATATAAGATAAGAAAATGAGGTACAGCAGATGGTACAGATGTTAAAGATTGCTCCTCAGAAACATCAAGATGGGGTCGTTTACCTATTGACTTTTTTTTCACTATTTTATTTGAATTTTTGTTTGGAGGATCCAGAAGAAAAAAGGAAATTTCAATGCTCACTGACCCCATCCACCATAAAGCCCTATGAGGAGACGCACTACACTGTCAAGCAAGGACACTGCAGCAACACCAGCATGTCCTTCATGATGGATCCTCTATCATCCCCTTATGTCCCTCCACACTTTTTATTGTCTTCATGTGTCATGGTGTGACATCACTTTTGCTTTTGTTTTAAATTTTGTGCAAAGCTACACGAGTGCTATCTGCACTAACTGTCTCAAAATTTAGTACTGTAAGACTAGAAGGAAGGCAGCTAGTCATCACCACCCACCACCAACTCTTGGAACACTCACTTAAAAAGAATAGTGGGATTGATTGTAGAATTATAATGCCCCCATGACTGAAAGGCTGAGCATGTTTGGTGAGAAAGGGATTTGAACACATGCCCTTCAGATTAGGAGTCAAGTGCCTTAACCACCTGGCCATGCCAGGCTGCTTTCAACTGTGAAGTGCCCTCTTAACTACTGATATAATCCAACTATCCAGCAGCTGTAATAATCAAAATTATGTGTAATTTACTTCCTTTTGTGGCCTGTAATTGTTGGAGACTGAAACCGTAACAGTCTCTAAATATGACAAGTATTTTTCATTCCAATTATATAGATTAACAAGATTTTCTGCACTTGTATACAAAATGATCTTATTTACTTTAAAAGACACTCAGTGATGAAAACATCAGACTTCATGAGGGATCAAATTCTCCTTTAAGTGAGGTAAAAGAGGATAGTTATGAACACTGACACAGAATTTGCATATGTCAATTTACTTTCTTTACAAAACTTATTAATGCAATGTTGAATTTTTTTAACATTTGAATATAATACACATGCATTTTATTTCATCCTGTAAACATGCTTCTAAATATATTTCTATTCCTACACATACATAGCTATATTAAATTAAACTTTATGTAATGTACCAAATATCAGCCATAAATAAACATACACAAACAATTCTACCATTTCCTTAAATACTGAACAGTTAAAGGTCTAAATAATTAGAAATACAGTTTCACACAATTTTAATTACAGAAGACATAGTAGCAAAGATGAATCCATTTATATGAACAGTTTGAAAGATGACAACAGTACAATCACATGCATGACTTTATTTTTATTTCAGCGAATACATACGACAAGCACTTTAACTGCCAAAGAAACACAATAAATATATATTGCTGCCAATATCCACTAGAATATACATAGGTCTTTAATTAAAAACACCTGGTATTCATAATTTAATAGTTTTATTATGTACAGAACATTCACTGTTAACAAACCAACACATAATAAGTCATAATGACATTCTTCTCCCTTATTTTATAACAAAAATAAAATTAACATTTGAAAAAGGTTGAAATAATAAAGTATGAATTTATCAACACTGAACTCAAAGATACACAATATAGTAATTCAAAATAAACTCATTACATTTTTATAAAATAACAAAAAATTACCCCAAATTAATTCATTTATATTTAAAACTCACTTTTGCACTTTCCAAACTTCTGAAACTTGCCATCTCCATCACAATTGATACACACATGCACACAAATGACAAATTTGCACATGCACTATTTCTACATACACAAGTCAATAAATATAATGCTATTAAATACAGTAATTGTCTACAAATGATTAAAATCAGTGCTATAAAACAATAATAAATGTAATACAAAAAACAAGAATAATATTATGAGATCAAAATTCAGAATAATTCTTCCATTACAAATCCTCTTAATCATTCTTAATTCATAATGGATAATGTCTGTGACCATAGAATCCAAATATATTGAGAGTATTCTGTATAACAAACAAGATCCAGACCCCAATGTAAAACACACCAGCGACTATCTACAATGTCTCCAATCTGTCTTTCGCTGGTTGCAGTCAATTTTGGGAAGGCAGTCAACCTTAATATTTAGAGACAATCTTAAAATAAAATGAAACCAGTGTAAACCACCAGTCTCCACTCTGTCATTTAATAATTATTAATTATAATTAGTGATGTTAAAAGGAAATAAAAATCCTTTGTAGCTTTTAAACCCCCATTCTACCCCTTTGTTTTGAAAATTTGTTCAAGTATAAAGTAGGGAACCTGAGACAAACTGGCTACTTGAAGTTAGTATTTTCTTCCCAGTATCTAAATATTGATAAACACATATCTAACTATTTTAATGTCAGTAATCTAAACTTGAGTAACTAATGCTCCATAAGCTTTCCACTTGGCAGTTTCCATGATTGAGAATATATTTTTTAATATACTTTCATATTTGTTATGAAAAAGTGTGAATTTTTTTAATATATAACTCCTCTTAACTATTATTTTTGTTTTTATTTATGAATAATTTAACATCATACATATATAGAGAGAGAGAGATACAAATTGCTACTATAACAAACATTTGGAAATCTTTTTCAGTGGGAGATAATTCCTTTTAACAGTTTATTATAACAATTGGTAGATCAATGATGGATTTGTTTGTTTTGAATTATGTGCAAATCTACACAAAGGCTATATGTGCTATCAGTCCCAAATTTAGCAATGTAAAACTAGGGAAAAAGTAGTTAGCCATCATCACCAAATCTCAGGCTACTCTTTTATCAACAAATAATGGGAGTGACTGTCACATTATAATGCCCTACAAATGAAAGGGCAAGCATCTTTGGTGTGATGGGGATTCAAATCCGCAATCCTCAGAGCCATTGATGACAAAAAATAAAATTCCTTCTTTGGTCAAAAATAGTCAAATGTACTTTGTCTTCTACAAAATTAATATCTATATTAAAGTTATGTGCACGAATATCATTTTTGTTGCTTTTATAATATTTCAATCTACAAATGTCTCAATTTTTCATTTTGCTATTCCATACATGCTCCAGCTTACGGCCTTTCTTGGAGGGTTTCAATGCTTCTCTTAATCATTTGGCCACAAGAGTGACATTGGAACACTAACACTTTTTTCATGACTCTTCAAGTACTTCTTTTTCTATCTCATTTCAGTGTTATTTTGAAGAAATGAAAACAAATAATGCTGAGGTATGGACACACATATACAAGTGTTGCACCTACAAAGCACAAAATTAAAAGAAATATATTACACAGAAACTGTAATTACAATGTTTAATATCCCTGGGAGGTTGCTCACAATACGATTGTCAAATGTCAATCTTGCTTCTTCATTACAGTGGCCCATGAGCATTCAGTTTGTGGTGGAGATCAGTTGCCTTTGACTAAAATAAAAAAAAGAACAACAAAAACTTCAAAATAAATTTTATACACAAATGCACAAATATAAAAGAAACAAGAGCAATCAGAGATTGCACACCATTGTTCTGCTGCTTCCTTTCAAGATGGCATTCATTTATATTGGATAACATCAAATTTCACTTTTGAAAGCTCAGAAAATCCTTCTCAAATTTGAAATCATCAATGATCTGGATCACTTGCTGTCGTGTGATGAGTTCTCAACTCAACTTTAAAGTGCCCATAAAATTTGGTACAAATCCTATCACACTTTAGAAATTTATTAACTCAAAACTTGGACAAAATGACTCATCATCCCATTATTTAAAAAAATCACAAAAAAAACTTCAAAATAATCAGAATCCGGATGGAATTTGGAGGGCAGTACGATACTGACTTCTCATCTGTTTAAAAATGTATGCACTGAGAAACATAGACACATAAAGACTCAAATGCAATACATTACAAAGGTAATAGGGCTTTAGTTAATATTTAACAAATCTTATACACTGATTCATGTGCTGTAGTTTTCTTCACATGTACAAAGTCAAAAATATAAAATATAGTTACTGGTTCCTTATGTTCACCAATACCTTCTTCTGTCTTCTTTACCATTAGCAGCCTTACCTAATGCTTAATCACTGAAAAGGTGTAATATTGCATTGTTCCATGTTCACTAGTATTTATTACACATACCAAAGTTGTCAATAATTTGTCCCAATTATTTGTTTTTCTTTATCAGTTTTGCTAAATACTCTCTTAATACTTTGACTTTGGGTGTTGCATGCCTGTTTTCCAACACATGAAATATGTATTGGTTTATCAGAAAATAAAATTACCCCCCACACACATGTATATATGATCATGCACAAATTAAAATGAGTTATAACATGTACCAATATCTTTATTATATGCATCTCCATATCTTGTTAATCAGCTTTCCCATGATCTTTAATGATTTTCAATAGAGCATCAGAGAGTATAGGGAAAGAGTGGTTTATATGTAAAATGTGAACTACATCCTGTTAAAGTTCAAAATGTTAAAGACAACAGCAAGGAGACTGAATTCACTTAAGGTTTTATATGTGGGTATAAAGGGTTTTAGCAGAAATGTTTTACAGACCACTAAATGACTGATGAAATTAGTGAGAAATTTTACAATAAGATTAAAGTTTCAGCTGTTATTTATGTCATGATTATGGGTGATTTTAATTTAAAGCACAAAGATAAATTATTAAATATTCAAGGTAAACACACTTCCTATAGAAAGGAAAGGGTAGCTACAAGTAATAAAACACACAAAAAAACAGATTGGCTCATCAAGAGTTTGAGATAAAATTAAAAGAAAAAAACATCATAAACTTAAGAAATTTAAATTAGCTCGTATGTCAAAAGACATAGAACATTGTAGAATATCAAGAAAGTTGGTGAAACAGAAAATTAGAACATCTAAAAAGGATGTATGAGGAAAGGCATAATTTTTTTTCGACTTTACTAGAATAAAGTAATTTTGATATTTAGTCTTAATGTACATTTTATGTTATATTTCAAACGATACATAAAACAACTCACTTGAAGAGTATATCAACAAAATACCAATAAGTTTCAGATGCTGTCTTATCAAGTGATGGTATAACAACAACCCACTTGGACATTTATTCATTTAGCCGTTTTAAAATTGGTATTAGGACGCGATATACAGAGAAGAGTCTGTGTAAAATTTGAAAAGTGTGACTGATCAAACACTGACATAATCAGCGGCTACTAATAATGGTAATGAAACAACGTACGATCGGAACGAATGGAAGTAATACGATACCGCTCTCGAGTTATTAAGATTAATCTTAACTATTTTGCATACAAGTTTACGAGCAGGAGACGGAGGGAGAAGCCCCTCATAGCTTGTAATACACGTAGCCACTTGGACAGATTTTTAATTTTAATTCGGGGAAAACTGAATTAGAAAATACAAACTCAATGTGGTAAAAATTGTACAGCTACCCTTTGAAACATATTCCCTACCTTATGATTTGATATGCAACGAACTTTAATAAAGCTCCATAAGTGAGTATTTATATAAATGTTTGTACAATGATCTGCATACATAGGATGAATTTTCGACACATTTATTTAAAAAAACAAAGCTATATATAAATCATTTAATAGAGACATCTTCTGTAACTTAAGTTACGACTAGGTTTATAACAAATGGTATAGGTGCTTCTTTCTCCTTGTTTGGCTTTAGTTACAAGTATCGAAATTTTTAACGAGTTGAAATTAAATATTACGCAACTGGTGCGGTCTCAATATATTTATTAAAAACAACATCAATGTTAAACAATAATAATATTGTTGTAATTTCAGCACCAATGATAGAAAAGATATTTTACGCCTCCACTTGTGTTTGCCACGATGGGAATACCACTTCTAATACTTTTATTATGGTAAGCATAATATTTTTGTTGGTTGTTGTTGTTTTGAATTAAGCACAAAGCTACACAATGGGCTATCTGTGCTCTGCCCACCACAGGTATCGAAACCCGGATTTTAGCGTGTAAGTCCGCAGACATACCGCTGAGCCACTGGGGGGCAATATTTTTGTTGGTTTAATGTGTTTATTGTTAGATTCATAGAAATCCAATTGGATCGAGTTCCTGACTGTACTGTTATTAATCCTCATGCTTATATCTATTTGGTTGGGCAAGGTAACATATCAGATATATTTCAATATCTGTATGGTTTATTAGAAAGATTTTGAAATTGATATCTTATAAAGCAATTTTTAAATGGAACTTACGAGTCTTATACTGATTCAGTATTTAATAGGCTTACGATTAATGGAGGTGCAGAGTGATTAAACTCGAATTTTTATCTAGTACTTTCAATCAGTAAAACAATTTAGATTTAACTGGCAATTGTCAGTATTCGTCAGAGTTATTTACTCACTGGTTAACTTATTTAATATACAATTAATATTTCCATTTTTATTTTTTCTCCTAATTCAGAATATAATTTAAAATTGTTCTCTAAGATTGGAACTTTGCGATGTTGGTTAAAGCAATTACAAATCTTACCATGAAACGTGTCATTACAACCTTATAGGTATTATACTGTGACGATAATTCATTAATAACAAGCAACCTGTGTTTTATCTGTCACTTGAAAATTAAGGGATGGACAGGGAAGGTAACCCTAGACTTGTACTAAATTCAACAAGAACAAACACAATAAAACCTATCTAACACAACAAAAGCTATCTGTACCCCTCGTCGTTATATTGAAAACAGTTAACCAACATACCAGTCACAAATACTCGAATTACTATAATCGAATTATGGGACTTCATTGTCACTCTTATAATGCACTCATAGACGAAAAATCTAGAGAGTAAATTCCCAGTAACGGAATTCAAACTGTGGGTCCACTTTATCTGCTAAGGCACATTTGACAAGTGATTACATCAAATCGACCTAAACAATAATCTAAATATGTAACTAATTAAACAATAAATATACTGATACAAAATATATATTGACTACAGAGTGAATCCCGAAAAAGATGTACTTTATAATTATTGTACTTACACTTGAATAAATATTTAATTTATATTATAATTTGAATACGCAGACTGAAAACCATCGTTATCGAATGACAAACCATTGTTCTGAATGAGATTCAAATTTGCTTCGAGTTCGACTTTAAAGAATTAGTTCATCAACGTATTTATTTGTGATGTTTAAAAGTGCCCCCCAGTGGCTCAGCGGTATGTCTGTGGACTTACATGCTAAAATCCGGGTTTCGATACCCGTGGTGGGCAAAGCACAGATAGCCCATTGTGTAGCTTTGTGCTTAAATCTAAACAACAATGTTTAAAAGTGTTTCATTACATTTTATTATTAAATTAATTTTAAGTTTGGCTTTACAACCTTAAAGTAGGTCTAACATGGCCAGACAATTGAGGTGCTCGACTCGCAATGTGGGATGCTGGGGTTTGAATCCTCGTCTCCTTCTAGCTATCGGGGTGTTAAACTTTGACGGTCAATTACACTATTTGTTTGTAAAAGATTAGCCCAAGAGTTGACGGTTGGTGATGATAACTAGGTATCTTCCCTCTATTCTTTCACTGCTAAATTAGATAAGATTACCATTGATATCCTTAGGTAAAATAAAAAACAAACGATCTTGAGGAAATTGTTCATCACCACACGATATATGATATATTTTTGATATTTCAATCATAAATAAAAATTACGAACTTGTTTTACAGTCTGAGATATATGAACATTAATTTAGTAGCTAAAGTTCCTATAATGTCCTTACAAATTCTGGTGGACTAGTTATACTTAGTCAACGATTCCGCTATTCGGTTGTCACGTACACAAAGCTGTCAATTTGAGATGAACATAAATTTCTATCGATAAATCTTCATAAGCGCCAGAAGTAATTTGACGTTATTTACATTTTTTACGGATTTTAATACTTATCAAAATTTCTTTACATTATTAAAACGACAAATCACAATACATTTATATCAAGAACGATTAATATTTACACTAAATTTTGCTAGAAGAAAATATTAAAAACCTCACATCTGATACATAAAAATTAGATTAGTTCAATGTATTTCTCACATTACTACTAATACATTTGAGCTACTTAATTACGAATGTTTTTCTGTTAAATAAAGATATTACTTATTTTATGTGACCGATTTTGTTTCAGACGAATATATTATTAATATATTTTTGTCTTTATTTCACTAGGATAACAAAAAGCCAATGGTTTTGAAAGAGATTACAAAAAGTGAAAGTGATCGATTTTTTAAAACTAAAAAAGTATCAAAGTATCAAGAAAAATCATTTAAAAACCTGTACTTTACCAATAGAAACTTGTACTTTACCAATAGAAACTTGTACTTTACCTACAGAAACCTGTACTTTACCAACAGAAACCTGTACTTTACCAATAGAAACTTGTACTTTACCAACATAAACCTGTACTTTACCAATAGAAACTTGTACTTTACCTACAGAAACCTGTACTTTACCTACAGAAACCTGTACTTTACCAATAGAAACTTGTACTTTACCTACAGACACTTGTACTTTACCAATAGAAACTTGTACTTTACCTACAGAAACGTGTACTTTACTTACAGAATTGGATACAAAGACACTTCAATCTATCCTTTCTAGACTTACAGCAATTGCAAATTTTCTCTGTCAACATCCAATTGGAAAACATCCTAACTTCAGTTACACTTCTTCTTTAGAACAACCGTAGAAATATTTCTCAATTACTTTAAAATCAAAGCTGAAAAATAATAAAATATTTTATCTGTAGAACCTGAAACAAATTCTTCGTCACATCAATCTACCCTTTCTAGACTTACAGCAATCGCAGATTTTCTTTGCTGGCATCCAAAACAAAGTATGAAATTAAAAACCAATCTAACTACAGTAGTTCATCTTCTTCAAAACAACCGCAGAAAAATTTCTGAAACAATTTAAAATCAAAGGCGAAAAAATACATTTTCAAAATCTTGATTTATCAAAACACTGTGCCCCCCCAGTGGGTCAGCGGTATGTCTGCGGACTTACACGCTAAAATCCAGGTTTCGATACCCGTGGTGGGCAGAGCACAGATAGCCCATTGTGTAGCTTTGTGCTTAATTCCAAACAACATCAAAACACTGTCTCCAACATGTAAACTTTCACTTTCTAAAAGTACTCCTTGTGTTTCTCCTCCGACACGAAAGACACATGCTGTTGTCAAAAACGTAACAGTTGGCTCTGCTTTACAAAAGCAAACTGAGAAAAAAATATTATATTCAAATTGAACTTCAGTTGTGTTTCAAGCCTGTACTTAATTGATCTATATGCTGTGGTACTAACACCTATTTAATACCTAATACACATCGTCTAGAATTTCCAGTATAAAGATGGAATGAACCAACAAATAGTTTCAATCAATTTTATAGAGAACGACCTTTATATCTTCTCACTGTTGTATAAAAACTTCATTAAAGAAAATACATTCAAATGACCGCTGTAATATATTTAGAAGCAGTGCACAATTATGTTTAATTTAGAATAGACTTCGAGAGCTAATTTATGCACAAGATAACAAGAAGCGAGTGTCATTTAATCGGAATATTGAAGTGAGAAAACTGACGAGCTACACAATGATGTACAGTTAGTAAATACTCATTCTTATGATTAATATATTTTATGATGTTTCAGTAAAGTGGAAGATAATCGATTACATGTTACTGTAATATTGTTTCAAAGCTGTATGGAAAAAAAAAAACATTTAAAAAGTAAAATAATTTTTCTGAACCAACAAAGTGAAATCTTATATGTTGAATCCATTATTCGTTTATTTATGTATTGAAATATCTTTAGTATGATGTATCAATGTTTATTTTCTCCTGTTGTTAAACGGATGTAAAATATAGACTTTATCTGATGAAACAGTAATAAAAACATAGTGTAGAAAAGTTTAATGAAAGTTGATCTGGTATTTTATGAGTTAGGGTGTTTATAGAGTAACAGTGTATTTAAAAGTTTTATTAATAAATGTATCAGTATCCTTCTCAAGTCTCTAATATCACATTTTTAATGTAAGGTGTATTCAATACTAATAATAAACACAAGTATATTGGATATAGAAAATATGGAGGAATAATAGTTTGATTTTTGACTGAAGGTTCTTTTGATGTGATAATTAATAAGTCTCTTCTCGTTATAAGTGTCAGCAATATTGCTGAAAGAGTCCCGAACGTTTAAGGATATATTACTGACACTGGTCATGAAGTATACAGCAGCTGTTTTATGATAAGAATATTACTAAGTTAGAGTTGGGTCTAATAATTTTTGACAATGAAAATTTATCGAGCTTTTAGTGCAAATACAAATAGTTTTAGTCAGCAAGAAACAAGCTCAAACCCAAGATTTCTAAAAATATCTATAGAAAGACAAGAAAATACTTTTTGTTTTATTTTATACAGTATTATAGATTAAACATAATTACTTCTTCAGATAGTTTGTTTAAACTCCAGTGTAATAAATCATCTTGCAAAGCAAAACAGAAGATTTAAAAATCTTTCCCGGTTATTACACTGATTGAAATCTCCTCAGAGAAAACTTAATACAAGGCATTGTACCTACAATTTTTTACTATTTGTTCGATTCTGAGAGACAAACGTCGTTAATTATATACGGTTTGATCGGGAAATGTAGGATATTTTCATTATATTTTTAAGTACAGTTGGATCAGCTGAATACTCCATAGTAGGTCCAATGACTTCCTTATTTCGTGCTTAGGGACCGACTTCTAGCCAAAAGACATTGATTTTTAAACAGATTTCTTTAACGTTCTTGCGACTTACCAAATAGTGTACACATCTAATCACTAAGAAGATCTGACACTTGGTTGGATAATTTTTGCAAACTCATTGGAATTCTAGGAAACAAAAATTCTTTAATAATTGATTACAGTTAAAGATGGTGAATCGACAGCCTACTTTCCTGTAACTCTGTTCCAAACATCAAAGTTCCGTTTGATCCTTTATGTATAAGTTGTGTTCAGGTTAGTTTTTTGCATAGGTTTTCCTCTGCCATGGTCGTGTCAGTTGAGAGATAATGTAAACAGTTGATTCTTAAACTTATCTGGACTACATCTTGGTCTATCTATACTGAAACAGTTGCTTCTTAATATTATCTGGAGTGCATCTTGGTTTATCTATACTGAAACAGTTGCTTCTTAATATTATCTGGACTGCATCTTGGTCTATCTATACTGAAACAGTTGCTTCTTAATATTATCTGGACTGCATCTTGGTCTATCTATACTGAAACAGTTGCTTCTTTATATTATCTGGACTGCATCTTGGTCTATCTATACTGGACAAATTATAATATTCTTCTCTTGAAGAATATGTTACAATAAGTACCTCTGGTGTTTGTTTTTGTGACAAAGAGAAATATGCTGTTTAAAATAAATAAATTATATTAAGTTAAATCAGTGTGTTTTTACGTGTTAAACAGAATGATGTCGTTTAAAATAGAGCGACGTAATTGATTCATTTTTTATCGCTTTCAACATTCAGTATTCACCAACATTCAGTATTCACCATCATCTTGTAAATACTCTCCGTTGAGTTTTCCTCTCGTTTTTTTTTGCACTTCGTAAAATCGTACACTTGAACTTTTGTAATCGAATGTTAAGCTTGATCGTCACATGGTAACATTCCTGCACCTGAAAGGCAAGTAAGTTCAGTGATAACATTTTAACTTGATACTCGCGGATTACGAATTACTAGTTTTATGTAATGTGATACTTCCTTTGTTTTACAGGTTGGGATTTACATATTAATCAAAACTATTCGCCGTAAACTATAAAACGAAATTTTACTATTCGGCTTGACAAACAAACACTATCAGAACACTATGCCATTATTTTATATTTGGTACTAAATTAACAATATTTCATATTTTCCTCTAATATTACGAAACTGAACTAACATTAACAATTTTCTGTTTATTAACCAGTTTCTCTGTATCACAAATAACATTTTTATACAACGTGCACTAATAAATTTTGATCAAACTTCATACCTTTACCACTGAAATGCGAATTTTTAAAGGAAAACGTGAATCTAATTGATACTTTAAAAAAATACATTATTTATTACGAACACAGTTTCGTTAGTCAAGGCGTCAACAATCCTCGATGGTCGATAACATGGACGAAATAAATGATTTATTTTTCAATCGTACAGCTGTTGTGTTTTGTTTCAGTTAAAAGGTAGATGTATTAACATATTTATTTGACATTTTGATTATAGCTTAATTTTTCCCAATAGTCATAATGGTAATTTTTAACAAATTCACTTTTATGTATGTCTTTGTTTGTTTGTTTTTTGAAATTTCGCACAAAGCTACTCAAGGGCTATCTGTGCTAGCCGTCCCTAATTTAGCAGTGTAAGACTAGAGGGAAGGCAGCTAGTCATCACCTCCCACCGCTAACTCTTGGGCTACTCTTTTATCAACGTCACATAATACACCTCCACGGCTGGGAGGGCGAGCATGTTTAGCGCGACGCGGGCGCGAACTCGCGACCCTCGGATTACGAGTCACACGCTTTACGCGCTCGGCCATGCCAGGCCTGTGTATGTCTTATGAAATATACTATTATAAGTAAAATTCAATGAAATAACTACGGTTTAATTACACACAATCAACCAACATATGTAGTTTGCTGAACTCACTGGTAAACTGCAAAAATAGTGAGTGTTCAAGAAGTCTCCTTATTCCTTATGACATCAAATATCGCCAAAAATTACATTCAGTAAAACACATCATCAAAATTATTAACAAATTAGGAATTATTGGACGGAGAATACTGAGATATTACCAGTTTATTGACCTTTGTCCACATCGAGAAAACAATGAACTCATTTAGACTTATTTGATACTCTTACAATGTTTATTTACAAGAAAAAAGGATGGGGATATTTTAGCAGTTATCAACTACCTGACCATGCAGAGAAACAATTATACATCATCACCCTGGACCTTAGAGACTGCTGCAATATTAGCATCAGGAATAATAATATTTTAGTGTAAATAAAATAGAATCAAGACTTCAGGATGACAGTGTGTGTTTGAACCAAGGTTAAAAACATGTTGGAAATGACAAAACAGTGGTAAGAACATGAAGAAAACGAGAACAAATAGAAGTAAAATAAATGAACAGAAATTAGAATAAAGAGAGAGAAAATTAGAAGATCAAAAACACACAAGGTAAAAACAAGAGAATTAAGAACAAAAATAAATTTCATTGAAGAGAGTATTGGAAACGTGCGTATTACGGCCAGAGAAGACAGGATTTGTACTAGGTAATATTTCGCAGCACACATTAATGGTTGGCTGTACTTTAAATAAAACCACTGTTGGATACAACATAAACTAACAAAAAACAATACCAGACTAGAACTCAAGAATGCAGCAGAGAAATTACCTCATAGCCTATGCAATAGGAGAGGTGCAGAGTAAAAGATGGAAGGAAAAACCTCTAAGAAAGAACCTACAGAACATCATAGGATGTAGCAAAGGGATTCACCAATGGAAAAAATTAGGGTGGGTTAGAGGTTGTTTGATTCAGGGAAACAAACAAGACTAGCATTAGGCATCCTAAGATTTTACAGAGACAACTTCTCAAAGGAAGTGGGCAGCAGATTAAAAGTATGTTAGGATCCTTTCATTTAATTCTTGAAATATAAACAAATGCAAATTTACAGTTTGTTCTACTACCTCTTTTGGGCAAAGAGTATTCTCAACTTGAGATGGACATAGTCTTTCAACAAATGCTCCCCATTACCTTACCTCCCACCTTATGGATATCATACCCCCTTCCTGGTGCTGTTTCCAGAAAGGAGTTCATTTGGTTGGTTCATACTGTTTACAGATTGACATTTTGCTGATAAAGATATTTAATATCCTCCAAGAAATACTAACGTTTCAAGTTAATTCTCCAAGGGAAGAAATATTCTAAATTGGATACAAGCCTTGCATCCATTAAAAATGACACATCAATCAAACTGGTAGATTTAGTCATCCAGCACTGAGACATAAGCTGATGTAGAATCAGTATCTCTATTGTCTTTACGTGTGTGAGTTCCATGTGGACTCACAAATTGTCTGGTTTTTTTTACTGTCCTTCCATCACGAGATTCCACAGACTTACACAGTAATTCTATGCTTGCAAGATCACAGGTCTTATTTTTAGCTAATTTTATTGTCATCTAGTCATTAAGAGAATCATTTATTAGTTTGGACCACCAGTCATCCTTTATAACTGCCATCTGGGAAAATCCATGTTCTGGTTTAGCAGATGACACAAAAAAAACACCTGCATGAGGCATACCAAGGCCAACACTGTTGATCCAGGGACAGGTTTACCATCCTCAACAGCAATTTGTCATGCAGCTTTACTTGATACAAATGCTCTGCTAAAGCTGACCAGTTATGAGAAACTGACTCCAGAACACACTCTTTTTAGGCTACCCATTGGGTTCCTGTCTCTTTTGTTGACATTCTAACAACAATGTTGTTGGCTTTACCAGCTTCTTTGAAGCCAGCCCAGTTCTGTGGCAAATTGTCATAAAACTTCCATAGGTTTTTTGAAAAGCTTTGGATACTATAAAGGTAAGGGATGTTCTTCTTAATTGCAAGTTCCAATCTGTGACTAACACAATGGATCCCTATCAAATAAGGTTTTTGTGCTTTCAATCTGTTGACAAATCCTTCATTTGTGCCAAAATTGACAGCTGTCCCATCAGCTGTCAGGCATACAATTGATTCAAGCCAGTCGGGAAACTTGCCATATATGGGGACAACGCTGCAAATACAAAAAAATTAGTACCCAATATTAGTAACTTTCTGTAAAAAACAAAACAAAATGTAAATTTGTACTTTGGAAAATTCTATTGCTCCATTATCTATTATGCTCGTTGTGTTAGGTTAAGCTCCAATTCTGTCAGTGGTAAATACATGGTTCTTTTTGGTTTAAATCAATTGAAAAATGCTTGAGTTTTCACTGATGTATATTAATAATGGAATGACTATGTAAATCTGAATTAAAACACAAATTTACATGAAATATTGTCCGTTTTAATTTTTCTTAATAAGAGATTCAGGATAAATCCAGAAAATTCTTATCCCAGGTAATTAAGAAACTTTTACCTGAACTAAGTGCCTGTAGCAAGTGTTCAGAATAAGCCTACTCATCTGACTGGTTACTGGGTAATAGTCACTGTCCAAGTATCTTACATAGATTATCTCCTGCTCAATGTCAGTCATAATGCCAAAAAATAATGTGGTGTGCAGACGAGATCTAACATTAATTCTCATTGTTTCTGCAATATATTTCGGAAAGATAACTGCTTGTTTGTCATTGGCATAATGTTCTGTTAAGTTCATACTAAAGTTGTGCACCTGCAGCAACAGAAACTCTTGAAAATTGCTGAATGGTTTGACATTCAAAGCCATATAAAGATCAGTCCTGAACAATACAAGTAAACAATCTTTCTTGGTCTGGTAAGTTTGTTCAATTCTTTTATCATGGGAGTTAAATCAGGTGTTTCTTTTACTGTCTTAGCTTGACAACTTAGACTGTGGGGACGACTGTTTTCATGCTCCTTAACAGCGCTTGCTCTCAGGTTGGAAGATCCTGTTATGAAGGCCTTCCACTACTTTCGTCATATTCCTGACAAACTGAGCAAAACATCAGTCTTGTAACGTTATTATACTCCAGCCATGGTCGGCCTCTATTCCATTCATTCTGGAAACGACGAGTAGGTTTAGCACCAGAACTACCAGTAACAGTTTTTGCTTTTACACTTGGGCTTGGGTCAACAAGCTTGGATTTTTCACTCGGGGTTCCGTAGTGTTGTCTTCTGATTCATTAGTCTTGCTCGGGAAGCCAAACATTATTAGATAGTGAGACTTTCCCATTATTTTATTGTCAGATTGTCATGAATGTTTGACAGTCATATGACTATTCAGGAAGGCAAGGATAAGGCGACCTAAAAGGGGCATTTTGGGAGTGTTCACGACCATTTTTAAAAATTGTTTTTTTTTTGTCTTGAATAAAATCTTAAATTTTGCAAGTTACTTTCTACTCATTAAAGAATGTACTTTTAAGCAAAATCTTTGGCCTGTGCATACACAGCTTTTGCCTCACTTATTTTTGAGGGGACGATGTATTTGTGTCCAATACGTCAGGAATATGACCACCATTCACGATGTCCAGTGATAGATGTGAAAGTGCCGATCCTGTTGCACCCCTATGTTTTCTTTAAACTGAACAATAAATTTTTGATTTGCATTCAATGCTACACATTAAAAGTGCCAACCTGAACTTTCTCTTTTAAATTTAACAAATCTTTCAATATTGCTCTTAAAAATAACAAATCTGGTATGTATTTATTGTCTGGTATTCACACTTTTTTTTCTCACCTGGCTACTGATGCAAACTCTATTGTCTTGATTTCTCCTCCTTCAGTGTCAAAAAAATTGAGGTTAAACAGTTAATTTTAAAATATGGATTTCCAACTTCGCGTAAGTACCCGTAGATTTCTGAGGCAACCACTCACTCAAGATGTTAAATAGTGTCTGTATAATGCCTTGGTAGACAAATCAGTGGCAAGTGGTTTTAACGACTTATTATCTGTTAACATGTTACATGACATGTCATTCAATACAGCATTATGCCCACAGTAACTCTCTCTTCCATGATCACCAGTTTTGTGACTACAAAAATTGATGCAAAACTCCAGGAAACTGACAACTAGGAAAATCAGAATGGTTTGGTGCTCACCACATTTACATGGGTTGGATCTTGACCACTTCATATATTTTGTAAATAATCTAACCATTAGATACTTATTTGGCTGAAGTTGTTGGTTGAAAAGTATCTTTGGTTAAGTATTAGAACTACCAACTGTGGTGGAATAAATTTTATTCTGTATAAAATACATACCTGAATAAATTTATGTTGTAGATGGTAAAAACAACCTTGATTGATGTCTGACTACCAGTAAGAATAATAAATATCACTTTAAACAAAAACTTTAACAAGAGTCAACAATGATAGAGTTGTTTTCTTAGCATTACATCTCTTCCTACACATTGTCTTTTAAAATATCTGAAATTCTCTCTGACATTTTTAAAGCATTATTTATAATAAACACATTAAGTATATTTTAATTTATTGAATTGCAAACGGGCTATCTCATATTCACTACAGCTGTTGAATTATTCTGGCTACAGGCTAAAAATTTGCATTGCTAAGTACATCTTGACGAAGGGATGTATTTTTATATACTTGTAGTTTATACTTAGAGGACCATTTAAATAATATTAATTACAGGATATAATATAATGTTTGCATGTTATTATTTTGTGTTCCTTATTTAATTCAGCAAAGTATTAACAAGTGTTAACTTTTATCCAGACTTACTACAATAAAGTACAAGATCCACAAGTAAGTACTAAAAGTCTTGCTTTTATAAGTATATTTCTTATTTATTCTTACAAAAGAGAGTACAATGTGAAACTCAGAATATTACTAGAATAGAAAAGAAAATATGAGTGAAACAATTTCTCAGGAATTGATGCATGTAAAATGCACAAGTGCCACATAATTTAGTGTTTATTTATTTTACTCTAGTTTTAGTCATTTGTCTACCAGGTGTTTATAGGTGCATACTTATGTAGTTCAAAGAATATTAAAACAATAAAACTAAATTAAGACAAAATTTAAATTGTTATAATTCTGGGATTATTTATGGTAACTTATTTTATGTAACAATCTACAGTTATTCTCGAAGAAAAAAATGGTAGATTTATCTTGTATTTTTTTCGAAACAATCCCTGAGGAAGGGTAAGAACAATGAATAAGCCAAACAGACTACCAGAAGTTGGAGTACATTCATATGATGAGATGAAGCATTGGTGAACAGATACAGATCCATCTTAGACAAAGATAGTGGCACATTGATGGTGATGCCAGAAAGGCAAGCCACCAATATAAATCCTGGGCTGGAGGAGGGGGCATATGAACTATTTTAGTCAAGATTTCAATGAGTAATTCTTCTGTGAAGGCAAGGCTCAGAGGAGAAAATGGAAATGTCTATGTGTGATCAAAGAGTTAGTTGGTTTTAGTGAAACCATGGTCCACATCATCAAATTATCTCTCATGAACTACAAGTTGAACAAGTATAAATTTTGGTGACTAGTCACTCACAGGCAGATGGAAAAAGGATGAGCAAAACTCAGAAAGAGCTTAAGAAACACTTTCAAGTGAAACTTGAGTGTGAGCAAGGAAAAATTCAGAAGTATTCATGAACACCACAACTTCGATATACTGTAGATAGAAGAAAGTAGTTGGAGTAGAAGAGAGAGAGAATTTGGGTAAAAGACTACAGGTAAAAATACAGAATTATCCACCTCACCTGTGTATGTAAAAGTGTGACCCAAATGGATTTAGTAATGACTGACAACCTCAATGAATCATATACAGGTAACAAAGGAAAGTTGTGAATTAGAAATTCTTACACAGGAAATTGGGAACTAAATCAAGGTATTGTGGTGGAAGTTTTAGTTTGCAACAGTGTATAAACTAAGGGCAAAATGAAGGATTGATTTCAGCTTCTGATTAAATTTAATTAGGACTACAACAAAAAATTCTGAAGAAAAGAAACAGGGAATGATAATCACCTACAAAAGTTCTAAGGAGCATGGTGCAGCACCTCAGTCTTTGGCACAGAGATGAGAGGTAAAGTATGGTTAGAAGAATGAAGTAAAGACAAAAATACTGAGAACTAAAATGTCAAACCAATACTAAATAATCTGACCCCATTCTCCCATAACAATCCTACCAAGAGAAAGTTCAATTGTGGAAATCAAGGAAAAGAAATTCAGAATCATTAAAATTGAAGATATAAGAATGAGACAGGTGTGAACTTGTAAGAATATAGTTGGTCAAGTTAAGATAAATATTATTTATGGTTAGGGTTAGGAAGAAGCAAATAAGACTAACTTATCCCATCACAAAGATGGGTACTGTTGCTTGTCATTTACTAATCTGTTTGCATGCCTTTATGAAAAACCATATTTTGGAAAATTAGCTGTCGAGTTATGGTGCAAGTTTGTTACTTTTTTATCCCTGATATTTCTTAATACTTATTATCCATAAAAAATATTTATTAGTTTTGAATTCCTTCATGTCCCTTTTATTAACATTTATATTTTAATCACTTTTCATGTCATATTATTATTTTGCCGTATAAACGCCCACAACAATTTCCCTTTTATGTTAAATGTTTTAAATACCTTTTCATACTCTTTTATACCAAAAATTGTTGTTCCATAGTTTATTTGTAATAATAAAACACAAATAAAATTAGTCCCATATGTCAAATTATTTCAGTATCTGATCAAAACAACTCTGGTGTGTCATGGTGGTCTTCTTTTCATAACTACACATTTCTTCACACTTAATTTAGTAATTTCCAATTTTCCTACAACAAAGAAAGGTCTACCTTTTAAAGATACCAATATTATGTGGTTTCTTATTTTTCTTGTTCATTGATTTTTTGAACATGTATATCTTCTGAATATCAGAAGCTGATTAATCTGAGGTATCATTATGATATCTGTTATATTCAATTACTCTCAACAGGCAAGTCAGTTTTTATTGTATCTTTATTATAAACTTTAAAACAAAAATGATTCTGTATCATAAGAAATAGTTTACAAGTTTATGTTACAATCTATAGAGATGAATAAATTTAAAATAAATCTAATGAAAATATTAATTTATAACTTCCAAGAAAAAACAACAACTTGTATATATAGAAAATATTATAACGACCCTTTATCCATTTGGCTATAATATATTATGTCTTTTGGTTTTTTAACACCAAATATGCCCTCGGTGAATGAAAACAAAGGTTTGGGGAAATATCTTATTGCATTACATTTAAAAGTAACACCATTTGTCTCTAATTATCACAAAGATGCAATGTGTAAAAAAAAAATATATTTCTGTAGTATTTTGGACATTATAAAAATGGTATCCACATAACACATGCAAGATCAGAACTAATAAAACACAAAATAATATGACAAATGGCAGTGATTACGTACAACCACTAAGCTTTGAAACTGATACCAATGTGGATCCTGCCTGTTAATGACTGCAAGGTAGATGCTCTAAGCAACTGATAACTGCCACAGCACTCTCCACAACCCTGTGAATAGTGTCTTACAAATGGAAGAGAGTGGAGAGATGAAGTCCTAAAACATGCTCAAATACCTGCCAGTGCTGTATACAGAGGAAGTGGAAGGAGAGGAAGAACTGATCAGCTGTAGTTGTACCACAGCCTCTTCAAGTGCAACAACCTGCAACTGATAACTAGCAGGGATGCAATAATTAGATCTATCTGAAAATGACTGGCTTGAACATAACATTCAACCTGTTGGTTATTTTCATTTTTTGTCAAGATGGAGCTTTCTAATTTAGTTCTCAAGAAAGGAAGAGAAGAATCAACCTGTAGACTAATGGAAACATTTTAGCTCACCATCAGTTTGTTCAGAAATAGTTTTGAACTAATAACTTCCTTCTTCACTTTCCAACAGTGGTCTTCACAAAGTACAATGAGGTCAGCTTTGATTTTATTCTATCTGGAAAATATATCCATTATACATATCAGTTACCATTATAATTATAGTACTGAATTTGGTTCTAATAAACACCTACCTATTAATGAAAGCATCAAATTCAAGAGTTGTGTATCATATAGGCAATAACTGTTATCTAAACCCACCAGTCAGGGAATAAAAATTGGCATTTTGAAGTTACAAATATAGTTAGGCTTCAAACTTTATCATTTCTTATGTGAAAAGAATTATTGTCACTTCAGCTGTTCTGTTGTTTCTGAATCTATTTGTTCAGAATTACTATAAGAATGTGAATACAGAAGTGCAATAATGTACACTGAAAGTTTCTATTTGTTATCATGTTTATTTGTTAAACTACAATGATTGAAATTTGTCAGATAATGTTTTCTTTCATTTTAGAGAAAAATCTATTCAATGCTGTAACACTGAGTACGTACAGTTTCAAATAAGCAATACACCAGTTTATCCATATTTGATAAACTGAAAAAATGGTAATTTGTCTAATTTTAGTAATTTTCTTATTTGGGAAATGAGTAATAGCTGTAGGATACAGATACACAACTTTATCAATGAACATTCTAAAAAGCTTGTACATTTAAGTAGTTTAGTCAATATATCAATTTACAAGCTAACCATGTTAACTGTAGAAAAGTTGACTCCCTTTTCATAGTATATGTCACATATTCATTAAAAAGAGCCAAAAAAGGGGTGAAAATTGATTAATTATAATAAAATTGAAGTGAGATCCAAAGCTGTTTTCAATAAATGTGAAATTCCTTGAAAAGTATGTCCATTTTATGGCATGATCACTCAAGAAATAGCACGAACACTTTTTGTAAAAATGGCTGAAAATTAAGTAATTCTGACCAAAATAATAATGTAAACACAAACCAGGGAATGATGCATTAAGAAACATGTAAGATGCTAAAATCGGTGAATGATAAGAATGAAAAAACGCTTCTCTTTACCAACGAATAGCAACAATAGCCCTCGATTCGCTGTTTTATCTGCATTACATTACTTTCGCCAATTGGGAAAGTAATTTACTGTTTGGGATAAGGCCTATAAGTCTTTAGTTAATTTTTTCATCATTGAAATTACACATTTTAATGACGAGGACAAATATTCATAATTAATTCATTAAATAAATTATCATGACGATATATTTCCTTATTGTTTATGTATCTAAAGTTCTCATTTATACGTGCCAATTTGATATTTATTATTATTAATCGAACCTTTCTTTTTCAATTTTGCGAAACAATACTCATCATAACAGGCTTAATACTAATGTATAACTTTATAAGTATTGTTACCTGAATATTATTTTTGACAATCACAATATAGTTACTAAGAGTTCTTCCACAACAATATATATATAGTGTAATTTCAACAGTTATTTAGATTATTAACATATCTTAGCAACATAAACCTTTAGAGAAAATTAACTCAAAGCGTGCACAAATCAAAGAGACAGAGAAATTTCCGGAATAATGGATTTATCATTGCGATTTTTATTTGCCACAGTTATTTTCCTTGCGGAAATCCAAACTACGGTGTTTGGAAGAGCTATTTTACCAAGCACACATGTAAAATCTAAGAACACGTACATCCGTCGAGGAAAAGATATTGAAGTTAAATGTATCCCACCAGGTTACAAAGAAAAATATTTATTCAGTGATGTGATGTTGTTAGTTATAAATGGACAAGCCGAACAGGCACAATTGGATCTGTTGGTAAAAAAATCAGGATGGACAAGTATACAGGCGACCTCATAATTAAAAACGTTCAAGCTTTCGATATGGGGGATTACAACTGGAATGAAGACTTCAGACCACAAATCAAACAACAAATCGTTGTGAACCATTATTTAAAAGGTAGATAATTGTACTGAATATTTATCTTTCACTTAGAAAGTAATTTCCGCTAACATAATATTCTAATTAACAGGGATTTAGAGTTAACATCAATTTAAATTTGCCATGGATATTTGTACAACAAAAAACGTTCAAGGCTCATACAAAAATACACGTGTGGTAAGTGGCCGTAAAGTGACATACATAGGCCAAATTAAGTGCTGTTTGAAAGTTAATTTAGGAATATATACGGGTCTCGCACAGATCGCTTGTTTGTTTGAAGTTAAGCAAAAAAGCGACACAATGGGCTATGTGTGCTTTGCCCACCACGGGTATCGAAACACAGTTTCTTGTGTTCTAACTTCACAGATGTACATAGATCTTTACTACCGTAACAGATGGATATACAGACATTGACGTTACCATTAAGTCTTCTAACTGCGAAAGCGCACACGAATCAAAATATTCAACAAACACCGTTCCAACTCACATTGTTTTATTTAACCATCTGTAATTCGTGTATTATAAATTGTGATTGATGAATATGTAGCATTACAATTCTAGTTTATTGTACTGTATGCATAAATATATTTTCCTTAATTTTCATTTCTCAAAAATAATAATAGTGTTTTTTATTGCACCCTATTAGCTACTCTCTAAGTTTCATATTCTCGCGGGTCATGTCGACTTTGCAAAAATCTACTAAATCAAAAATACGATACCTTATATCCGAGAGCTTTCAAAAGGGACACATTTCATTTTCATTGGCAAACTAGAAATAACCGTTTCGATTAGTTTCTGAGTGTTCATGAAGCAAAATAATCGTGAGGTATAACTAATGACAAAAAAGGGAACACTAATCAAACGTAATAGAACAATAACTCGAAAATTATCATAAATAGGTGACAGTTTATTACATTTTGCACTCCTTTATGATCAACAAAATTAAGATTATTGAACAATAAACTGATATGGGAACAGATTTCTACGCATTCACGTGTCCGTTGGAGCTCAACTTTCGTTTGCAAAAGACTCAATGCTGAACTAATTTGGTGGGTATTTTCAAGGGCGGTCTTAGTCATTGTGAAGCCTCGGGAGAATTCAATAAATGGGGATCCCATAATGATGAGAAAAGTCAAAAGTATATTGACAAGCACAGCATCGGGGACCCTTCTATGTCTGATGAGCCGAGCAATTGGCGAGTTTTGAAAAGAGATAAGACCACCTGTGAATATTTGGGTTCTAAGATCAAACAAGTTCTTAATGAGCTTGATAGACAGAAGATAAGGAGCGCTAACAATGTTGTTTCTCTTTGCCCAAAGATACGCGGACACAGTCTTTTTGTAAGGAAAGCTCGAAGCTACTTCAGTGACTTTCAATGATGTTAAAGATCCACAATCTTTCTATTAGAGCATTTACCCACAACTCTCTGGACATAGTTTCTAGTTTTATGCATTATTTTGACCTTAATATGTCAAACTCATCAGAGATGTTGTCTGTGAGTGTCATGCCGACATAAGAGTCATCTGTGTTACTGAACGCTGATGTGATATAAACATTCCAGCTTAAGATGTTTAACTAACTGATGGTTTACACTTCTAAATTTACAAAAAGTTATAAATTGTTTTAACTTGGCAAATTTTAACAGTTTTATTTGATTTTTATTTCAGTTTATTCGCCACCAGATAACAACATCACTTGTGTGTTGAAACGTACAAAAAAGATTGTTTAACTTTTGTCAGTGAAATGGTCAACTTGGCAAATTTTAACAGTTTTGTTTAATTTTTTATTTCAGTTTATTCGCCACCAGATAACAACATCATCTGTCCATATGGATACATGCTAGGGAAAAGTGATTGCTGTAAGTTGTGAATAACGAAATACTTTTCTTTTCTTTCCTTTTTTTCATGGAAAAATTTCTATTTCGTAGACGCGTGTTTTCATAAATTAAAAATAAAACATGAAGTACATTTGGATTCATCACAACTCAAATGCTTTTATTGACACCTTGTAAAGTGTTTTTGTTAATATATTTCTTCAAGTATATTTTTCACGACAGGATAATGAAATATCGGTTGAATTTTAATTTCTTTCACACAGAGACACAAAATAATATGTAAAGTAATCAATATATGTAATGAACTTTTTGTGACTTTCAGTTAAAACGAAATATCACACTACAAAAATACCTGTGGTAATTACATTATCACATAAAAGATTACCAGTTAGGTAAAATTTCTGTAAGACCTGCAACATGCTACAAGTGATGAAAATAACAAGGTTTCCGAGTGGATAGCGTTGCGGTCTACCATTCAAATGGCTCCAAGTTCATTTGTTTTCAACTATTCGTTGCATCGTGTTTCAGAATAAGTTTACAAAAAAACAACAAATGCCCACAAAATGTTGACAAAAAGATGAATAAATGTATTGCGGAAAATATCCTATATAAAAAACATTTTTCAAATATTTAAATTGTGGTATTATTGTGAAAAAGAGGTTAATTTGTGAAAATAACCACCAATAGTACTGTGGTTTGTCAGAAGACTCACACCGCTAGAAATCGGGTTTCGATACCCGTTGAGATTAGATCACTGATTGCCTAATGTAGAGCTTTGTGCTTAATTCCAAATAGACAAACTAAGTAATGGAAACTATTTTACTAATTAGGAAATATTAAATCATACTAAATGTTTCATAATTTAACACAGAGTGAAGTTAAAATACATTTTAACCTTTTGTAAGAAAAATCTTGGAAAGCGTTTTCATTATTATGGAAACTGTAGAATATCGATTAAGATACAAAATCAGAATTTTTAATTTCTTTTTGTGTATTTTAAGGTACCAAGAATATATCGATCTGCAATATATATATGTTTAGGTTCTTACATATGTTTAGGATATAGTTAAATACACATATACATATATACACATAAACACTATTTCAAATTGATCTTCACTAATTTTTTTTCTGTACGTTCGATGTATCTGACGATTCATTTAGAAAATATATTAACAAAGCAGCTTTTACAGAAAACTTATAAATACTATAACATATTTATTTATAAAACTAAATATTTACGAGCTTGTGTTGGTCCTGTTACATGATTTAATTTCCTTGTTTTTGTCAAATTTGTGTTGTTTAGGATATGGTTAAATACATACGTTAAAAATGATTCCTTTCATTAAGTTCCCTGCCCTCCTGGACAATTCAGAAGCAAAAAACAGGAAGAATGTGTCCCGTGTCCCAAGGATCTCTATAGTGATAATTTTGGAACCCAGAAATGTTCGGCTTGTCCTGAAAAACAATTTACAAACCCCGGAGCCTCTTCACGAGATGCATGTCAACGTAAGTTTTATTACATACTTATAACCGCACTGAGAACCACTTTGTCTCAGGAATATTTAGAAATTCTATTGCTGCAAATGCTTATCTTTCAAATAACTTTAGATATTCTAGTCAGTATCATTAACAAGTCATGTTATTTATGTAGTTTAATATTATCCACTTCTTATATTGTGAATAAACCAACTTACGTTATGAACTTAATACCAAGTTCAGACAAGTGACCTGTTTCTACTATTCAAACAAATTATTTTGTTGTGATTTTATTCTTTGTTACTCCTGATTTTATCAGATTGTTGTTTGAAAAAGAGGTTTGACTGGTTTTTGTTTCGATGTTTTATATCAGTTACCTTTTAAGATTTTATTTTCTCTTTTTTGTGTTAGTTTTAATGTAACTTAAGTTATTTTTATTATTACCGTTTGTTCCAAATTTTTTCCGACTTTCATGTTTTTTTTAGTTTAAAAATACGTTTGTTTTTCTAACGATCTGAATTATACGTTCTCACAATACAGAATATAAAATACAGTAGCGTATTGTTGTATTTGCAAGTTATGGCACATTAGGCCACATGCTTAGCATCTTATATCCGAATTATTACAAAAAATTCCAAAATAAAAATGTTCTTGTGTCATTGTTGGTAACTACATAGAAGTGATGACTATGTTTTAAAAGGGGTCTCAGTTTTCCAATAAATCAGAAAAAACTTCAGAATTTGACAAGTTTGGAGTATAGGGGGCTCTAATCTATCCTGGACAACTTCATTTATTATGATTACTGAAGAGAAGAAACAACTGAAAAACAACATATCTGTGATAAAGCTGGACACATATTTCTATTGTTTACAGAGTAATAAACAATAATTTGACTTAAGAAAGGATTATAGGCTAAACGTTTACAAATCAGCAACTGTTTTCATTTGACAAATGATTGAAACAGTGGGAATGAAACTATATCTTCAAAGTTCACAGTGTAACGATACAATGGACATTTTATCATTTAAAAAAATTAAAATTGGTATTATAATCCGATACACAGAGAAGAGTAAAATTTGAAAAGTGTTTCTGGTCAAAAACTGACATAATCAGTGGCTACTAATAATGGTAATGAAACAAAGTACCATCGGAACAGCCCCTCTAGCTTGTAATACCTACAGTTAATTGGACAGATTTTTAATTTTAATTCAGACAAAACTGAAGCAGAAAATATAAACTCAATGGAACAAAAATTGTTCAGCCACCCTCTGAAACATTCTTCGCACGTCTGTGATCTTGGACAAAAAATTTAGTGAAACTCCATAAATAAGTATTAATATAAATGTTTGTACAATGATCTCTATATATAGGATGTCTTTTTGACACATTTATTTTTAAAAAAAGATGCTACATATCTGATTTAATATAAACATCTTCTGTAATTTAAGTTATGACTAGGTTTTAACAAATGGTTTCGGTGCTTCCCGTTGGTTTCCTTTAGTTATAGGTATTGAAATTGTTTATGAGTTGAAATTAAATATTTTTCGCAGGTTAAATATTACCCAACTAGTGCGGCTTGAAAACATTTGTTAAGAAACGATATCAATGATAATATTGTTTTAATTTCAGCATCCCTCATAGAAAAGTTATTTACACCTCCTCTTGTTTTTGCCACGGTGGGAATACCACTTCTAATACTTTTATTATGGTAAGCATAATATTTTTGTTGATTTAATTTGTTTATTTTTAGGTGTTACAGAAGCATCCAATGGGATCAAATTCCCTTAAGTTTAAAGCTAATTGGTTGGGCAGAGTAACATTTTGGATATATTTCAATATCTGTATGGTTTGTTATAAATATTTTGAAATTGGTATCTTATAAAGTAAATTTTAAATGACACTTATGAGTTTTATACTGATTAAATATTTCTAACATGTAATAGGCTTACGAATGAGGAAGGTGTGGAGTTTTACAACTATGAAATTAAACTCGAATTTTTAACTAGAACTTACAGTGGGTGAAACAATTTAGATTTAACTGCTTATTATCAGTATTCGTCAGAAATATTTAATCACCATCTAATTCATTTAATATACAATTAATATTTTCATTTTAGTTTCTTTCCCTGATTCAGAATTTGATTTAAATTTGTTCTCTAAGAATAGAAATCTGCGACGTTGATTAAAGCAATTAAGAATCTTATTATGAAACGTGTCAATTGCCAGTGTACTGATATTCTTTGAAATATTTTAATGACGCTAAAGTTGTACAAATTATATTAAGATTGCTGTTACTTATTGTTTAGCTCATGTTACTTTTGATACAAGTGTATTGATAATCATAGCTACAGACATGTTTATCAAAATTAAACTGTTCATTTTTTTCAGTATTATATTTCGTAAACGAGTGAGTCTCAAAGTATCCTTGTGTTGTCAAGACAGGAATTCAGGAAAAGAAAGAAACTTCAATTATGTAAAATATTCATCTGTTAGAGATTCTAGTGTAGAACGTGTGAAATATGCAGAAAAATCGACAAGAAGTTCTACAACGACAAATTTATCAGAAATTTGTGACGTAAGTGTTAAGAAATTTTGTTCAAGATCTTATGAAGTAATTATACAATGAATACAAAAATGTAAGTTGCTTTTTGTTAGTGTGAAACATAAGCCTATCAAAACGAAATCCAGTTTTTAGTATTATAAGCCTTCAGACTGGACATTGAGGTACTGGAGAAAAAAAACTTGAAATATACAGTGGAGAGATCGAATCTCGTCATCGAACAGGACTGTCATTACAATCTTATAGACATTATACTGTGACGATCAGTTTAACTGTTGATTAATAAATAGTAGCACATGTCTTGTCTGTCACTTAAAAATTAGGGACGGATAGCGAAGATAACCCAAGGCTTGTACAAAATTCAACAACAACAAAAACAATAAAACCGATACAAAAGTTATTTCTATCTCTCGTCGTTAGATTGAGAGCAGCGAGTCAACACACCAGCCGTCACACATAGTTGAACTACTATAACTGGGACTTCATTGTCACTCTTATAACACATTCATAGACAGAAAATCTAGAGAGTAAATTCGCAGTAATGGATTTAGAACTGTGCATCCATTCTAGCTGCTGAGACACATTTGACAAGTGATTATATCAAATTGACCGAAACAATAATCTTAAAATGTACCATATCAAATACTAAATCTACTGATACAAAATACACATTGCCAACGGACTGAATCCCGGAAAAGACGTACTTTATAAGTATTGTTCTCACACTTTAATAAATATTTAATTTATATTCTAATTTGAATATACAGACTCTTATGGAAGACCACTCTTATAGAATGACACATCATTGTTCTGAATGAGATTCAAGTTTCCTTCAAGTTTGACTCTTTGACTTTAAGGAATTAGTTCATCAATGTATTTTTGTGATATTCAAAATTGTTTCATTACATTTTATTATTAAATTAGGTTGAAGTTTGACTTTACGACTTCAAGGTAGGCCTGACATGGTCAGATGATTAAGGTATTCGACTCGCACTCTGAGAGGCGGGGACTTGAATCCCCGTCTCTTTCTAGTTATCGGGATGTTAAAATGTAACGGTCAAATCCCCTATTTGTTTGTTAAAGAGTAGCCCAAGAGTTGACGGCTGGTGGTAATAACTAGGTGGCTTCCCTCTATTCTTTCACTGCTACATTATAGAATTTTAACGCCGAAATTTTTAAGTGAAATGAAAAAACAAACGACTTTTAGAAAGTTTATCATGATCAATATGATATTTAAGATATTTTTTTTAATTTTTCAATAATAAATAATTAATTTAAATTCGTTTTACAGTCTGAGATATATGAACATTAATTTAGTAGCTAAAGTTTCTATTACGTCATTCCTGCATTACAAGATTTGGTGGACCAGTTTTTTAACTGTTTTGCTGCTCGTTTGTCACGAACATTCGCGCTCGAGTCGCGCCAAACATGCTTGCCCTCTAAGCCGGGGGGGCGTTATATAGTCACGGTCAATCCCACTTTTCGTTAGTAAAAGAGTAGCCCAAGAGTTGGCGGTGGGTGGTGATGACTAGCTGCCTTCCCTCTTGTCTTACACTGCGAAATTAGGGACGGCTAGCACAGATAGCCCTCCAGTAGCTTTGTGCGAAATTCCAAAAACAAACAAACAAACTTGTCACGAACACAAAGTGAAGTTAACTGTGAAGTTAAGATGAACGTAAACTGATGTTGATAAATCATCATAAGCGCTGAAAGTAATTTGGCATTAATCACTTTTTCTGTATTTTAATACTGATCGAAATTTCTTTATTTTCTTAAAATGACAAACCACTACATATCTATATAAAGGACAGATTAATATTTAAACTAAATATTGCTAGAGGAAAATATTAAAAACCACACATCTGATATTTAAAAATGAAATGAGTTAAATGTATTTTTAACATCATGTTAATACATTTGAGTTACTTAATTACGAATGTTTTTCTGTTAAATAAAAATATTATTTATTTTATGTGACCGATTTTGTTTCAGAGAAATATATTATTAACATATTTTTGTGTTTATTTCACAAGGACAACAAAACCCAATGATTTCAAGTGATGTTAAAACAAGTGAAACTGATGGATCGCCGAAAACTAAAATTACCAACCAACTTTTGAAACCTGTCGATGAGAATAATTCAAAAACATTTCCATCATCTGCAGAATCAAAAACAAAACCTCCTACACTTCAATATACACTTTCTAATCTCACGGCTCTTGCAGATTTTCTTTGCCAGAATTCAGAGGATAGAATTAAAAATCAGCCGAAGTTCAACTGCACCTCTTCTTCAAAAGAGCCACAAAGAAATTTTTCATATAAAGTAAAACCGAAGTTAAAAACATACAAACACCTTACAATTACATACGTTCAATCTTTCCAAAAGGGTGACTACATGGGTAATGTAATTTACTGAAAAGAAGACATCAGGCGCACAAACCAAACAACAAATTGTTGGACAAAAACTAAGTTACGGAAACTATTTTATTAATTTGTAAATATTAAACCATATTAAATGTTTCACAATTTTACACGTTCTGTACGTTCGATGTATCTGACGATTCATTTAGAAAATATGTTAACAAAGCAGCTTGTAGAGAAAACTTATAAATACTATAACTTACTTATTTATAAGATTAATTGTTTACGAGCTTGTGTTGGTCCTGTTACATGATTTAATTCCCTTGTTTTTGTCAAATTCGTGGTGTTAAATACAAAGGTTAACAATTATTCCTTTCATTAAGTTCCCTGCCCTCCTGGACAATTCAGAAGCAAAAAACACGAAAAATGTGTCCCGTGTCCCAAGGATATCTATAGTGATTATTTTGGAACCCAGAAATGTTCGGCTTGTCCTGAAAAACGATTTTCAAACCCCGGAGCCCCTTCACGAGATGCATGTAAACGTAAGTTTTATTACATGCTTATAATCGCACTAAGAACCATTTTGTCTCAGGAATATTTAGAAATTCTATTGCTGCAAATGCTAATCTTTCAAATAACTTTAGATATTGTAGTCAGTATCGTTAACAAGTCATGTTATTCATGTACTTTAATATTATCCACTTCTTATATTGTGAATAAATCAACTTACGTTATGAACTTAATACCAAGCTCAGACAAGTGAGTTGTTTCTACTATTCAAACAAATTATTTTGTTGTGATTTTATTCTTTGTTACTCCTAATTTTATTAGAGTTTTGTTTGAAACAGAGATTTGACTTGTTTTTGTTTCGATGTTTTATATCAGTTACCTTTTAAGATTTTATTTTCTCTTTTTTGTGTTAGTTTTAATGTAACTTAAGTTATTTTTATTATTACCGTTTGTTCCTAATTTTTTCAGATTTTAATGCTTTTTTTGTTTAAAAATACGTTTGTTTTTCTAACGATCTGAATTATACGTTCTCACAATACAGAATGTTAAATACAGTAGCGTATTTCAACAATAGATTTATATGTCGGACAAATTAATATTTACACTAAATATTGCTCTAAGAAAATATTAAAATCCACACATCTGATATTTAAAAATGAAACGAGTTTAATGTATTTTTAACATCAATATTAATACATTTGAGTTACTTTGTTACGAATGTTTTTTCCGTTAAATTGGGATATTATTTATTTTACGTGACCGAATTTGATTCAGCCAAAATACTATTAATATATATTTGTTTATTTCACAAGGATAACAAAAAGCCAGTAATTTCAAGGGAAATTGATGGATTGATGGATTACCGAAAACTGAAATTACCAACCAAAACTTTAAACCTGTCGATGAGAATCATTCAAAAACATTTCCATCATTTGCAGAATCAAAGACAAAATCGCCTTCACTTCAATCCACCCTTTCTAAACTCACAGAACTTGGAGATTTTCTTTACCAGAATCCAAAGTATAGAATTAAAAACCAACCTAAGTTCAGTTGCACCTCTTATTATTAATGTGTTTGATGATGTTTCAATGAAGTAGAAGATAATCGATTACATCTGAATAAAACATTTGAAACGTAAAATAATTTTCTGAGCCAACAAAGTGAAATCTTACATCTTTAGTTTATTTTGAATCCATTATTCGTTTATTTGTGTGTTGAAATATGTTTAATATGATGTATCAATGTTTATTTTTTCGTATTTTTATACAGATGTAAAATATAGACTTTATCTGCAACCGTAATAAAAACATAGTGTAGGAAAGTTTAATGAAAGTTGATCTGGTATTTTATGAACTAAAGTGTTTATAGAATAACATTGTATTTAGAAATTTTATCAATAAATGTATCAGTTTTTTTCTCAAGCCTGTATTTTCACATTGTTGTTGTAAGGTGTGTTCTGTAATAACAGACATAAGTATATTGGATATATTAAATGTGGAAGAATAATAGTTTGATTTTTGACTGAAGGTTCTTTTGATATGATAATTGATAAGTCTCTTCTGATTATAAGCTATATTCAAGTGTCAGCAATATTGCTGAAAGAGTCCCGAACGTTTAAGGATATATTACTGACACTGGTCATGAAGTATACAGTGATTGTTTTATGATAAGAATATTACTAAGTTAGAGTTGGGTCTAATAATTTTTGACAATGAGAATTTATCGAGCTTTTAATATGAATGTAAATAGTTTAAGTCAGAAAGAAACAAGCTCAAACCCAAGATTTCTGAAAATATCTATAGAAAGACAAGAAAATAGTTTTTGTTTTATATTGTACAGTATTATAGAATAAACATAAATATTTTTAGATAGTTGTTTAAACTCTAGTGTAACAAATCACCTTGTAAAGCAAAACAGAAGATTTAAAAATCGTTCCCGATGAACACATTGATTGAAATCTCCTCAGACATAACTTAATATTAGGCATTGTAATCCAGATTTTAACTATGTTATTCAATTTTGAGAGATAAAAGTAGTTAATTATGTAGAGTTTGATCGGGAAATGTGGGATAATCGCATCGTAGTTTCAGGTACATTTGGGTCAGCTGAATAAAGGACAGCAGGTCCAACGACTACCTTGCTTCGTGTTTAGGGATCGACTTGTATTTGTTTTACTTATTAGTTGATCCAAGCTATTCAGTATACCTGAACTCTCTTAATACAGCTAAAAATATTCTCATATATAGTGTATTCGGCAAACTTTACTAATTTTATTAGTCATTTAACTCATACCAAAATAATACATATATAATTTATAAAAATAACATGTATATTTTAATATTTCTAACGATGAGTTTACAAATTGAAATTGGCACAGATTTCCTGCACTACAGTTCAGCTAAATAATGGGAGATTCTTCAAGACATGTGGTGTGAAATAATTTTGTGATATTAGATTACCTAAATTCGTGAGACATAAATGTAAAATCAAAGTAAATTATCCTTATTCAAACAAATATATGCTATAATGGATGGTTGTGTATTGTGTAGAGTCAGGTTTGATGTTGTTGTAAGGTGTTTAGATGAAATCACAATGAATAATAATTCTGTTAATAGCATGTTCCAAACTGAATAAATATCATGTTACCAATTGAATTAACTCATTAACAACACACTCATCCAACCTGGTTAACATTACATATTTGGAAGTTATTTTTTCCAGAGATCACTCGACTTTCAATAAAAATGTCAAATGTACAACTTCACAAATAATAGATGATGTTATTGCCATTTGTACCACAAAAAGACATTTTGTGTTATTTAGGTGAATGATACAAAACATGTTGAGCAAAGGAAATTTAGTGACTTGCTTGACCATGTTATGCTGGAACTGCATAAATACCAAATGTTAAAATAAATCAGTATTTATTCAAGGAGGTAAAAAACACAAGGTATGGTTATATACCACAGTCCTAACAAAGAAAGATGTTACTAACAAACTTAGTAACTTTAAAGTAACTACCTCTGAAGCTGACTGGAAACATATTACCAGAAATCAAGTTTGTCATTGATTGTAGACATAAAGTAGTTGTTATGAATGTGTTATGATTAAAAGTATGGCATTACTCCTGTCAACATGTGTCAACGAAGCCATTTCCAAACCCTAATGCACATGTTACCGAGTTACGTTGGTGTAATCAAACCACTTTAATATGTATGTATTTTAATGAAATTGTTATTATAAAGTACGTTACAACTTTTATGTTATCTAAGTTTTACTCCTTTATTTTAGAAAGAAACGTTTAAAAGAGAAATTAAAACTTAAAGTTTTTGCTGCCACGTGATATTACAAGTGTAAACTTTAACAGACATAATACATAATACTGTAAGAATATAATATAGATTGTGGGTATAGAATAATACTGTAAGAATATAATATAGATTGTGGGTATAGAATAATACTGTAAGAATATAATATAGATTGTGGGTATAGAATAATACTGTAAGAATATAATATAGATTGTAGGTATAGAGTGGTAAGCTGGAGTATCAACTGTCTTTAATTGGCGTCTGTAAAATTGTAAAAAAAATTCAAAAAAACACTTCGCTACTGCAGCAGTAAGAAGTAGACTATTAGAATGTCTTTTAATAATAATAATATATTATATATATTTATTGTGATGGTAATCATCTTCCTATATTAAGATGATACATTGGTATTTTGTGGTTGAACCAGGGGTGGCCAAGTAGTTACAAAGTCAGCTGACTGATCGATGGAGCTCAGGTTCAAGACGTGACGCCGCTAAACACGACCTGCATTTTGACTGTGGGCGCACCATAAAATTGAAAGTCTCTCTGGCAAGTTGTTTGTTTTAATTTCACACAAAACTACACCAGGGCTATCTGCACTCGAGAGAAGGCAACTATTCATCACCACGCACCGTCAACTCTTGGCCTACTTTTATACCAACGAATAGTAGGATTGACTATTATATTATGACATTCACATGGCTGAAAAGGCGAGCATATTTGGTGGAACGGCTGCTTCGAACACCCGACTTCCAGATCACTAGTCAAGTGCTCTAACCACATCACCATGCAGTTCCTCTATTTGTGATAACGTGTTATTGACTGGCAACCATCTCTCTGGTATACTGACCACACTCTTTACATTTTGTATTGCATTATTTACTGTTTAGGATGAAAATTTTATTTGAAAAATTTATCATTTAGTTTTATAAATTGAAACGCAGTTTGCAATCAGGCTAAGCCTTGTTTAATGGTTATCGTGACGATTGTCAATCTGAGGGCCGATGGTTTGAGTCTCTCGGCTCTTGAAATTCACACTCAGTACTTTGAAATAGTAAGAATGTCATAAAGGTGGCAGACAAATCCCACTATTCAATTATAGTCGCCCAAGAGACTGCGATGGGTGTTGTTAACGAGATGCCTTCTCTCTGATCTATAATTTCGGAATTTGGGACAGCTAGCATGTACAGTTTGTGGGCAGATTTCAAACAAAACTGTTTGTCATTAAAATGTGTACTTACATCTTATGGTACACATTGTATTATAAGTATTAGGGTGTTGAACATTGTGACATAACCAAGTATTAGAACATTGAACATGGTAACATCATTAAGTGTTAAAATATTGAATATTGTATTGTTACTAATTATTATAATATTCAATATTGTAACATTATCAAGTGTGAGAATATTGAACATTGTAGGTAGCATCATCAGATATTACAGTATTGAAAATATCTGCTGTAATCTTGAGTAATAATTCAATTGTTAATATTAAAATTATAAAATACTACTATCACTGTAAAAATGAGGATGTTGCATTTGTCTATGGTGGTTGTAAATTGTATTCAGTATTTAGATGTTTCAGTTTTTTGGTGTGGAAATCAGAATGACAACATTTAAAATAAAGATGTCATATTAAGTACGACTGGTATTTGTTTTTTGTGCTGAAAAGAAAGATCCTGTTTGAAATAGATAAGTTATATCAGAGTGAGTGTGTCTTAAACAGAATGATGCTGTTTGAAATAGATAAGTTATATCAGAGTGAGTGTGTCTTAAACAGAATGATGTTGTTTGAAATAGATAAGTTATATCAGAGTGAGTGTGTCTTAAACAGAATGATGCTGTTTGAAATAGATAAGTTATATCAGAGTGAGTGTGTCTTAAACACAATGATGTTGTTTGAAATAGAGATACATAATTGATTCATTTTACTCGCTTTCAACAATCATTATTCACCATTATCTTGTAAATAGTTTACTTTGAGCTTTCTTCTAGTTTTTGTTGTTGTTTGTTTTCGCACTTCTCTGTGAAATCGTATACTTGGTCTGTGTTTTTTATATTCAGTTATAAAATTTTAGTTTGCTACTCACAAATTACGGATTACTAATGTTATATAATCTGATACTTCCTTAGATTAACAAAAAAAATTAAAGTAGTTGTTGTTTTGAATTAAGCACAAAGCTACACAATGGGCTATCTGTGCTCTGCCCACCACGGGTATCGAAACCCGGATTTTAGCGTGTAAGTCCGCAGACATACCGCTGAGCCAGTGGGGGGCCAAATTTAAAGTAAAACGACGGTTTTACACGTTGATATTTCAATATTAATCAAAACTATTCGCCTCAAACTGCAAAACGAAATTTTACTATTTGGCCTACTAACAAACAAACAGTATCAGCGAGAGAAATGCCATTTTTGGTACTAAGTTAACAGAATTTCATATTTTCTTCTAATATTATAAAACTGAAGTAGAAACACTAAGACGTTATCAATTTTCTGTTTATTCACCAATTTCTCTATTTCACTTGTTCTTGTTTTCTTTTTTAATTTCGCGCAAAGCTATTCTGGGACTATTTGTGTTCATTTATCAGTGTAAAACGAGGGTCATCACTACCCACCGCCAACTCTTGGGCTACACTTTTACTAACGAACAGTAGAGTTGACAGTCACATTATAACGCCCACACCACTGAAAGGGCGAGCATGTTTGTTGCAATGGGGAATTGAATCCGCAACCATCGAATCACGAGTCGATTGCCTTAACCACCTGGCCATGCTAGGCCTGTCTATTTCATTAAATAACATTTTTATTCAACGTGTACCAATAATTTTATATCAAACGTCACACTTTTACCACAGAAATACGAATATTTAAAACAAAACGTAAATGTAGTTGATACTTGAAAAAATATATAATTTATTATGACCAGTAAAGACCAGCTTCGTTAGTAAAGATATCATCACCCTTCGATGGTCGAAAACACGGACGTAATAAATGATTTATTTTTGAATCGTAGAACTGTACTGTTTTGCTTTAGTTAAATAAAGAGTAGATGTGTTACAAACTTTATTTGACATTTTGTTTACAGTTATATTTCATTCCGATAACGTCATAATGGTAATTTGTGTGCAAATTGTCTTGTATGCGTCATAAAATATACTATTACAAGTAAATTTCAATGAAATAACTTTGATTTAATTACACACAATCAATCAACATATGTAGTTTGCTGAAATCACTGGTAAACTGCAAAAATAGTAAGTGGTCAAGAAGTCTGTTTATTCCATGCGGATATGTAACATTAAATATCGCCAAAAATTACATTAAAAACATATCATCAAAATTATAAAAAAGAAAGAATTGTTGCGCGGAGAATTCTGAGATATTACCAGTTTATTGTCCTTTGTTTATGATACACCATACACTGTGAACAATAAAATGTAATGCTAGACTTGTTCTCCACAGTACTTCAATTTGATTTAATTGGAGATACGGGTCGATTTTCTTCTAATTTCCAGGCAACGATAATCACTCTGTTCTTTTTGATCCATGCTACTATATTTTCTTGTTTGGAGCCTGACTGGGACTATTTGGACTTGATATATTACTTCTTCATTTCTTTCACAACCATTGTTCTTGGAGATTACATACCTGGAGAGGGTCCAGACAGCATATTTAAGCCGCTGTACAAAGTCTGTGTTACATGTGACTATTTTTATAGCCCGTCTAACTCCCATAATACTAATTTTTATTTACTGAGAAACACGATCCTCCTCCTGCGACAACTTACTTTTTTGTTGTATTTTTAACAGTTTATTTTCACTAAAAGTAGAATGTTAGAAAAAATATTAATGGACGATGTAAAATAATAATTTATTTTTGTATAAAAGCTGTAGTTTGGTAAAAGTTTATTTCACAGTCCAAACGAGTGTTTAGTGTAAACATTTTGTTTGTCTAATTGTTCTTAAA
Source organism: Carcinoscorpius rotundicauda (assembly GCA_011833715.1). NCBI lineage: Eukaryota > Metazoa > Arthropoda > Merostomata > Xiphosura > Limulidae > Carcinoscorpius > Carcinoscorpius rotundicauda. The sequence continues at coordinate 41,501,992 of CM022404.1, read as the reverse complement.
TTAAAAGTTATACAGTGCACTGACTTCACCACAAACATAACAGATTATACTCTGTTTTGAATCGTTTGTTTTATTTACGCAACATAATTGCTTCAGTAAATAACTTATTTAAACGAGCCTTGAAATTTTTTAAAATCAATGGAATAATTAATAAAATAAATTTTTGGAAGTTTTGCAAGTCATGAATTCTCAGGCAATAACGTAGAAAACTCAGAACAATTTCAGAGCAGCAGTCATTATGCCAACTATGTAGGTTTTATAATACTTGTTGACGTTTCTGAGTCTACTGTGTGTTGATTCTATGAAATGTCCTAAGAGTATTTTACAACATTTGATAAACTATCCTTGCAACATGCCAGTGATTGTGTACTGCTTTTGAACTGGTGCCTACTATATTTAATGTATCTCAGGTTGAATGTCATGTAGATTTATACTGTATTATTTTTGTAGATACATTTCTCTTTACTTTTTTGTCTTTCTTTAGGTTTATACAAAAGTTATTTGACCAGTTATATTTATTACAATTGAAAAAAAACTAAAAACAGCTACAAAAAAGTGTGTATCGCATATTACTTAACTCTGATTTTAAATATCCGTCCGAAACTGCTCACTCAGATGAGCAGTGAACAATAGAGTATTTCGTTTTTCACTCATTACTATTATCCGATATTAACGCACTTTAATGTTAATTGGAATCCCAAATCGTAATGTTTAAGGTCGAACAAAGGCTCAAGGATACATTCATTTCGAGGAACATGTATTTAAATGTAGAACTCATCATTCATAAACAAAAACCAATGAATAATATTTGCCAAAGATGACATAAGTAAAAATATCACTACATGGTAATAACCCCATTTTGAATACCAACAGAAATCTAAAATTCTAGTCAAAGCCTAATACATTTTTTATTCATGTATTATTTAGGCTTCGCGTATTCGATATATAACAAAAGCTTTCCTCGATAAAATCTGGAAAGAGTGAATTGTTTTGTTTTACTTTGTTGTATTTCATTTTCTTTAATTCTGCAGAACGTAAAACCCTTTCATTTTTGCCCACCAGTGGCACAGCAGCATGTCTGCGGACTCACACCTGTTAAAAATCGGGTTTCGATACCCGTGGTAAACAGAGCACAAATAGTCTATTGTGTAGCTTTGTGCTCAATTCTAAACAAACAAACACATATTATAAATTAATACAGGATACATTTCTCCATTTAATATTCCTCAGACATCCACATATTATTCTGAATATTTTTTTCACAGCTTTAAGTGTCCTAACTCCTTGAAATCTTATGCTAATTCTGTAGTTGAGAGACAATTAAAGGGTTTTGGGCACCTACAATTTTTTTTCCTTTGGCATTTCATATTTTGCAAATGCCGTCATTTTTGCATTTGTATGAGCTTTCAAGAGAAATAATTGTCTTGTTTTAAATTATCAAAGATTTTTGCAAAACTGACCTCAACATCAAATAAAATTGCTCATTATATTTCAGAGCTAGATATAAAAGCAGTCAGTTACAGAGAGATATATTTTAAACACAGCATGAGATGTATTACTGTGATTGTGTGTCTATTAAGTAATCATTTTCTTTCTGCGTAATTTTCATCACTTGAGATCTCTGTTTCAAGATGTTAAGTATGTGTGGCTATCAGGTGTGTTTATTGAATAGTCAGATCCAAAGTCAGATATCAGGACTTGCTTGTATTATAATTTATTATTAAGTTCCTGACTAAATACCAGGAAAGAGACCTTTAACTTCTCTGTTCTGTATATTTCCACCCTTGTTTAATTTTTTCTGTGAATGTCATGGTGTTTTAGTGAGTCACATTTTGAATTTAAATGAACTACATTTTTATCATGGTATAATGAATAAGTTTGTCATAGAAACATAGTTAATAATCCAAATTTTAGTAACACATCAGGTTTCAATCCTTAATTTTAAAGGCAACATAAGTACAAGAACTGTGACTTTTCTTGTTGACATCCTTATTCTCTAATGTATTTAAAATCCCTCCAAGAAATATTAAATTTGAAATAAATTGTTTATGATATTAACAGTGTTCAGGCAAATTTTATTTAGTTACAGAGCTACAAAATAGGAAATCATACCCCACATTCACACTGACCCATCAAATCCTGTTTTTCAAAATTGCTGTCAATTTTCTCTGTGTTTAATACTATATTTTATATTCAATAGGAAGCAAATGTTTTAATCTATCAAATGAGATAAATTGTTTTCTGTATTGAGAATTTTCTATTTTCACCTGCAGTTCAAACTTTATTCCCATGCAAACACATCAGTGAGCTTAGCTGATTATAACCTTTTTTAGGTTAGATTACATAAAATAAGGAAAAATTAGTTTTTATGAGGTATGCTTGCAAGCAACTCATAAACAGTCATATGTGATTCAGTTGGGTAATTTGATCTTTACATTTACAAAGTAAATTACAAATTTTATGGTGAGAATATCAGTTAAATATGATTCAAAAGGACAATAAAACTGTAAGTACAAACAGATATATACTGTTGTACATTTCAAGATATTTAGAATAAAGAAATGTTTCATGTTACAATCTGAAGTTATTCCAGAAAGAAAAGTGTAATATAAGTATATATATTGATTTTTTTATTTGGTGGTCACTAGGTCAATCAAATGGGAAAACCTCATAAAAAGTTACAGTAGAGAAAATGACAGATAAACTATAATTTTTTACTGATAGAAACATTTAAAATTTTGTTAGGAGATTTTACGAGGTCATGGAAATGAAATTTCACAATTTTTCAGAAAAGTGGAAGTACTTTCTAATTTAACATAAAAATCGTTTTGCACTCTGAGCAGCCAACATTTTGACTCCACATGCTCATGGAGAAATACTTATTTGAAATACTTCATTAAAAATTCTGTATTTTTGTCAAAAAATAGTTCCCGATGACTACAAAAAGTTTTTGATATTGCGTAGAGATGAACAAGACATAAGTTATTGAATGGACACAATAAAGGTCAATTTGGGGTCATCAACTTAGTTAACCCTTTCACTGTGAGCTTTGTATAACATACACGTCTACCCTTTTCCACGCATTAAATGTTTGTGTTATAACCTTAGATATAGCATATGTATTTTTAAAAAATTTGGTATACTTTTAGTAAAGATTACAGATTTTTATATGCAAAAACAGCTCGTTTGGGTTGAGAAAATATTTTAAATAGAAGAGCGAACAACGTTTCGACCTTCTTCGGTCATCGTCATGTTCACAAAGAAAGAGGTAACTGACCGGAAGCTAACCACAAGATTACAGATTATTTAGTGAAATATTTTTACTAGAAATGTGTTTGCGAAAATAGTGTCTGTTTCGTTACTAGTCTGAATGTAAAGGGATTTCATATTAGGATTAAGATAACAATTCTTCATCTTCAAAAACTCAAATATTATTTACATAATCTCTGAAACATTCTAAATACATTTCAAACATTTATTGATGACGAGAAATCCACTTGAAATAAAAATGTATCTCGGAACGGCTGGTATGGGTATTAACACTTTTATTGAAAAGGAGTGAACAACGTTTCAACCTTCCTATGTCATCTTCAGGTCAAATGGAAATTCAAACGAAAGCTTTAAGTTTTCAACGCCCTTAAAGAAAACGATGGAGAAGGGGCAATTAATAAAACATTTTCGTCAAGCCGTGGTTGGTTATCTTGTTTTAAAAAACGGTCTGTGGTTCATAATGTTCGTTGTTGTTTTTGTTTTGAATTAAGCACAAAGCTACACAATGGGCTATCTGTGCTCTGCCCACCAGGGGTATCGAAACCCGGATTTTAGCGTGTAAGTCCGCAGACATACCGCTGAGCCACTGGGGGGCTAGTCCAAGTGAAAACGATGCTGCTGAAAATTTTTCTATTAAATTTATAGAAATTATTGAAAAAGTTCGGTGCAAATATTTTTTTATGTTTCAAACTGGTTTATTTTGGGAAAAATTGCCTTCAAGAATTTTTCTATCAAAAAATGAAAAGAACCTTAGCCAGTTTTCGAAACCTCAAAAGATTGTTTGACACTTTTGTTAATCGGAAATGCATCTGGCGATTTTAAATTAAAACCCATGCTTGTGAATCTTGCAGAAACCCCCTGAACACTGAGCGGCTGTGCAAAAGAGACTCTTACAGTTGTTTGGCGATCAAATAAAAAGTTTGAATTACGAAAATTTTGTTTGATGACTGGTTATAAAGCTACTTTTGTTCTACAGTTGAACGTTACTGCAAAGAAAACAAACAACTTGGACTTTAAAGCTTTGTTGTTATTAGGTCGTGCACCAGGCCATCTAACGGGGCTTTGTGACTTTAACGAAAATGCCAAAATTCACTTTCTTCCATCCAATCCAGCATCTCCATTGCAACCAGTGGATCAAGGTGTTTAAAGCTTACTGTTTGAAGCGAACTTTTTCTGAAACAGAGAAGTCTACAACTAGAGAAGCTGCACTATCTTTAACTGAATTCTAGAAAAGTTACAACATCAGAAATTCTATCGAAAACATCAACGGCTCCAAGTTAACATGTAACACGAGAGCGACGTGGAAGCTCGTTGTGTCTGATTGCGCAAGCCATTCCTGCCGCTTTGAGTCCGAAATTAGGGATGTTTCGCAAGACGTCGTCAAAATTGGACACAATATTGAATTCGAGCCTTAGGAAGTGGATAATATTCGAGAATGCATGTACGCACATTCTGAAGCTCTCGACAATAATACGTTCCTTAATTTAGACCAAGATTGGACATATCATGAAGAAGAAGAAAGTCCAGAGTGTAACGAAAGTACTAGTGATGAGCAGGAAGAATAATTTCTCTTACAGGAACCTGAAAAAATGTTTCGGACAGTGGAAACTGATACAGACATAATTATGAATCATGATCCAGGCCGAGAACACTACGAAAAAATGAAGGAAAAGAAAATGGTGTAACTAAGATTTGATAGATTTTCATTAAGTTTTTACACTTTTCATTTTTTCAAAATAAAATATTCATTGTTTTAATTTTTCAAAATAAAGGTTATCAATTAATATCGTTTTTATTTTACTTCATAACTATTTGTGTGTTTTCTAACTGATGAGGCTTAATTATTTCTACAATGAAGAAATTCTTTATGGTACCCACGTATCATTATTTTTCCTATTGAAACTTTTCTTCCCATTCAGTGCTGATTCAATTAATGCGAAAGGCCTGGCATGGCCGAGCGCGTTAAGGCGTGCACTCGTAATCCGAGGGTCGCGGGTTCGCGCCCGCATCGCGCTAAACATGCTCGCCCTCCCAGCCGTGGGGGTGTATAATGTGACGGTCAATCCCACTATTCGTTGGTAAAAGAGTAGCCCAAGAGTTGGCGGTGGGTGGTGATGACTAGCTGCCTTCCCTCTAGTCTTACACTGCAAAATTAGGGACGGCTAGCACAGATAGCCCTCGAGTAGCTTTGTGCGAATTTCCAAAAAAACAAACAAACAAATCAATTAATGCGATAATCAGTGATGTCGAGAAACCCACTTGCTGAGAATTTTATACGCAAAAACGATCCGTTTTTGCGTATAAAAATCAATGCGATAGTTTTTCCAACGCATTAACCGCACTGTGCGACGTATTCCCGAATATTCCATTCTGTAATTTTGTATCTATCAAGAATAAGACTAATCACGTGACTTGTTAGTTTACCGTTAGAAGCGAATAAATGTAGAGACGAAGTGATATCAATGTACCTGTTAGTTGATAGATATCCGTCCAATAGGTATTCCGTATAGAAAGTTCGTGTAAGCTGCATACATAACAACCTACAAATTCAAAATGAATTATACGTATGTTGATGAATGAGGACTTCTGGTATTGCGTGTAGGAGTTTGGGAAGTTGTTACCTGGATTATCTCCGGATGTTTTCATTAACATTGTTTAATTAGAACACGCATACCTTTTCTCCTGCTAATAGTCACAATTATGAAATCAACATCACTATCCAGTAGATGCGCCATGAAGAGCTCACAGGGCGCCGCCGAATATTTCAAATTTTTGAGGTAAACACAATGGTGTCGGCATCTGTCGAACACAGATCGAATTACTAACTCGAAGTAGTTCACAGTTTTAACGTTATATCGCGCTACATTTCTCATAATGACGTTCTCGAATGTTTGAGATATGTTTTTGTTTACTAATACTTTCGGCTACGCCAGTAGCTTCTCGAACATTCTCGTTTTTTAGATTTTGTATATAAATATTTGTCCGGGTCCGTCATCAGTTGAAATAACTGAAGTATGTTGCAACCAAATGTCTGCGATGTCTATCGAAGGTCAGTGAATTAATTTGTTGATTTGTAGTCCTTTTGCATAAAAATGGTAAGAATTTTGAACGTTAATGGGAAGTTTGGGAGTCAAAAAAAGAATGGCGAACCACAGAGCAGTTGAAAAATTGTGAACAATCGGAAATATGACGACAATTATCTGGATTTTTGTTTTACTTCGGTAAATGTCAGTTATGAAAACTGTCCAAAGTTTTTAGTAAGTCAAAAAGTTTCAGCTCCAGAGTGAACGTTTCCAAGTAAACTAAAACCCGATTCCAAGGTTACAGAAGCAGTGCAGCGCTTAACAAGCGCACACATCCCATTAGTAACTGTAGTTATTTAAAAATGAAATACAAATATTATTTTTACGTTCAATTTACTTATATTATTTTTCTCAAGTGTGTATGTGTTATTTTTACAGCAAAGCCACGTCGGATTTTCTGCTGTGTTCATCTTGAAGAATTAAACTCCTGATTTGAGCATTGTAAATCACGCTATTCCAGTGTGAGTCTTATTTCAAACGGCTACTCTGATGGCCGAGAGCGTTACGGCGTGCGCTCGTAATCCGAGGGTCGCGGGTTGGCGTCCGCGTCGCGCTAAACATGTTCGCCCTCCCAAACGTGGGGGTGTATAATGTGACGGTCAATCCCACTATTCGTTGGTAAAAAGTAGCCCAAGAGTTGGCGGTGGGTGGTGATGACTAGCTGCCTTCCGTCTAGTCTTACACTGCTAAATTAGGGACGGCTAGCACAGATAGCCCTCGAGTAGCTTTGTGCGAAATTCCAAAACAAACTGTTGTTAGGACATAAATACTTATTACGTATTAGGTTGTTTGGACCTAACTATTTAACAAATGGAATTGTTAGGTTTTTCCCTTTGTGTAAAGGAAGGGCGTTAAAAACCTTGCCGAAGCTCTAAGCGCGCCGTAAATCGGGAAAGTTTGGGATATCCTGATTTAAGGGAAACATGTCTCTCCCACTCCGAGTGTTCCCCTTCGCAGTGCACGTTTAAGGCTCCTCGCCACAATTGCACATTATGACTTAAGTTCCAAAGATTATTAAAGTAAACGTCTTTTCAGTGATTATTTTGTTAAAAAGAATGGACTATTTCACACTATTTTTCTTTTCAACTAGATGAAAAAGCTATTTACAGAATATAAGAAAAAGAGAGAAAAATTCAAGCTAAACAAAAGCACTTCGGGATAGAACAATACTTCTGTATCGAGAGGCATTTAATATTATACAGCTAATAACATACTGACTCTTACAATTACTGTTTCAACGAATATTACTAAATATAGTGATATCGTGCATCTAAAACTGTCTAATGAGCACTGGGTTGATCGTATTTCTCTCTTGGCAGGGATATAGCGAACAACGGGTTATATGAATGTTATTAAATACACTTCTTTTTGAGAACCAATAAAGAAGTGAATAAAGAATACAGTATTATGAAACACCGTAGGCCTATTACTGATACTCACACATCATCAATAAATGCAGTTTATTAATAAGTGTGTGTTCTTTAACACAACAAATATATATTATGCTCATGTAGAATCAATTTCATGAAACAACAATAATAGTTCTTGACATAAAAGAAGAAAAGCCCGACGTCTTCCAGTAAGACTAAAACAACATTTCAACCCCTTTCTGAAATGTTTAAAACAGTGGGTCTTAACCTGGATTCAATCGAATCTCAGGGGTTCGGTGAGTCAATTTTAGGGCTTCAGCAGTGTGTGTGTCCGTTCTGTTCACCTCACTCGTATGACTTGTGATGTCATGCTCCACTTGCTCATCATTGGCTGCATCTAATCACGTCACATCACTTGGTCTTAAAATCTGTGCTGCAGGGAACTTCGTGCGCTTAGCAGTCGACTTGTGACTGTAATAATCCTGCGTCATTTGTGATTTCTTCCTAATATTTCAATCCATTCATACTAACTATGCCGAGCAAAAACAGAAAGTGGTCGGACAAATACTTACAATCACGTGGATTGTATATGGATTCACGTGTATAATGGAACTCCGTGCATGATTTGGAATGCTGTGTTGAGCAATTTTAGTTTAGCACTGGTAAAACTAAGAGAACACTCCCTAAAGCTGCATGGAGATGGGAAATACAAGAACATAACGCTTGCTGAATTCAAGGTAAAGAGAGCCAGGTTCGATTTAAAGGCTACTTTGTCTGTTCTCGGCTTTGTACCCATCGACAAACCAATCCTCAGAGCATCGTATGAAGTTACGTACTTGATTGTAAAGCAGAGCAAACCACACACAATTGATGAAGCACTCGTAAAACCAGCTGCATTGAAGATGGCAAATATCTTGCTGGGAAAAGCTAATGAAAATAAGTTATCCCAAATTCATCTTTAAAATGACACCATCAGCAAAAGAATAGATGACATGAGCGATGACATCTTGGCTCAAGTAGTTGCGATCTGATTTCAAGCTTAGCAAAATTCAACCTTCAACTCGACGAGACCACCGAGGTTTCCAATCTGAGCCAGCTTATTGTATTCATGCGCTATGTGAAGAACGACGAGATAAAAGAAGATTTTTTTATATTTTGTAAACCTTTTACAACAACAACTAAGGCAGCCGACATGAAGAAACTTATGGATGACTTCAGAGACAACGATCTTTCGTTGGATATGGTTTCTGTAGTTTGTTCGGACGGAGCTCCAGTCATGCTGGGACGGAACTCTGGTTTTGGTGCGCTGGTGAAAGCCGATGCACTACACATCATTGTAACGCACTGTTCTGCACAGGCATGCATTGGCAACAAAAACCTTGTCTTTAAAAATGGCAGAAGTACTAAAAATTGTAGTGGAATGTGTGAACTTTGTGCGAAATGATACCCTGAAGTACTGCATCTTCAAAGAGCTGTGTAATGAAATGATCTCTGAATTCGAAGTACTTCTGTACCATTCTAACGTTCGGTGGTTATCCCGGGGAAAGGTGCTGAATCGTGTTTTTGCCATGCGTGTGAAATTAGCCCTGTTTTTGCGAGAGCACCAACATTGTCATGCAGATCGGTTCGAAAAATCTGAGTTTATTCTCATTATGGCGTACAAGGCCGATATCTTCAGTGCTCTCAATCAACAGATGCTGGGTGGTGGAGTCAACATCATCGAAATGGAAGAAAACCAGAAGACTTTTCAAAAAAGCTACCGTTATGGAAACAACGAACAGAGAATGATAACTTCGCAAACTTTCTCCTGCTGGACGACTGTGTAAGTGAGATCGAAGATGTATCTGAAATCGGAGACATTTATGTACTCGGGGAACTGAAGCAAGCAATTACCATGCACTTAGATGAGCTCGCAAAGTCTCTCGATGGATCCAACATTGGTGAGACAGCCGTTTATGTTTAGTGTTGTCACAACAGATGTCAATGATGAATACATTGACGAAATCATTGAACTTCAGCAGAACCAGGCTCAGAACAACAACGCTCTCAACGTTTTGGTGTCACCAATTCGTAGCGTACCGTCTTATTGCTAAGAAAGCCCTTAAGATACTCATACCGTTTGTTACAACGTATCTTTGCGAGCAATCTTTTTCGAGAATGGTAGACATAAAAAAGAAGAAAAGGAACATATTTTGTTGCGAAAATGACATGAGAGTGGCAGTTGTCAAGGTGAAGCCGCGCATTTCTAAACTTGTTTCTAAATGGCAACAGTAAAAGTCATATTGATTTCCAGTAAATATTAATTAAGTTATGTTTTTGTGAACTGTTCAAGATGTGGAACACTGTTTAAATTTTCATGGGTAAAAACCGAAGAAAAAGCAAAATTTCATAGCCCAACCATTTCATAATTATCAGACACTATCATCCATCAAGGGTCCTGAACCCATTCTTAAATCTTGTTAACCCTTAATGCATTTAAAAAGTATTTACTGTTAAATTTGCATTTTTGGCCAACCTTTTCTAATACATCCTTTTCTATGTTCTTGTTTCCTGTTTCACCAACTTTCTTCGTCTCCTATAATCTTCTGAATCTTTTGGTCAAACCAGTCAATTTAAATTTCTTAAAGTTTTGCTTTCTTCAATTTTGTTTGGTGAATATTTAGTGAGGCAACCTGGTTATTGCAGTTACTCGTTTCTTTCTACAAGGAGTACGTTTAACTTGAATATTAAAATACTTATATATATTTAAACATTTTATACATCTGATCAGTGTTTCCCAATAACTCAGCTTTCCAATTTACAACAGATAAGTCGTGTTGCTTTTTCAAAATTCGTAACCAAAATGTCATTACTTCTTAACAGAACCGTCACTTGTACTCAGCTCTGCTCTAGTTTCCACTCTCTCGATTACTTCTATATTTGAAGTTAACAATACTTGTAGTATTCCCATCATATCAAAATTCCCCATTCCTACCATTTCTCTGAAGTATAATAAATAAAATAGGTGACTTCATGTTTAGCATGTCTCTTCCTCTTACTACTTTTGAATTTAAATTTTCCTGGCCCTCACAAGTGTCTAGTCCTAGCTTAAAACTTTCATTACAGCGGTGTTAATATCCTCAGCAAACTAGCCAGGCCCTAACCTATTTACATGTAAATCATCCATTCGAAAAAGCTACCTTCGTTGAGGAACTGATACCAAATGTCCAACCACCGTATCTGCTTATCATTACATATTAATTTAAGCCTAACATTTAGCCTTAGTGACTTACTGATAACTTCATCCCCACAGTTGATTCTGGGCAGTATGATCTTTTACTTTAACTAGCTTTGTCATACCCTTGTACTTATTAATTAGCTCCTCTAACCTATCTTCCTTCACATCATTAGCCTCAACATGCCCACAAAATCTACATCTCTGCGAGCTCTTTTTACAATATCTCCTACATCTCTATATTCCCAGTCCTGAGTAGCATAATCTGATTATTTTCTCCCTAATTACCATAAATTTAATAACGTAATTGAGTACCATATTGAGTGCGGATAATTTATTCTGGTGTTTCCAATTTTGCAAGAACCGATGTGTCTTTTAGATTTTTTTCCGTGCCGATACGAAGTGACTGGGTTATCTTTATATGTCTATGTGGCAAAACAACTTTGTTATTTTGAAGTATTCAGAAATTTGTATTTGATTGCCTGAGAAACTTGGATGCTGATGCTTCAGTATTAAAGAAGTTTGATTTTTACGATTGTTACTGATTTGTCTTCAGTTATCGTGCAGTATTGTAATTGATCGTTACAGAATCTCAGAGGCTTGAAGTAATTATGTCTAGAGGAAAATTCTTAATATTGAAAAGGAAACATGACATTTTATCAGACTTCTTCGGAATTGTATAAACGATAGAGACTGTGGCTTGCAAATGATAATCATAGTGGAACTTGGGAAGGTTGGATATAATCGAAAAAGGAATGAAATACGGCAGGGTTATAATGAATGGACTTTGAGACGGATGGTGTTCATTGTAGTTAAGGTTAGAATGATGTCAAGGAAGTTCATTGAATGGTTTGAAATGTTGCTTGAGCGCTGAAGAGCTGGAAGGCAGCTCTTAACAAGACCGATAAAATTATGTAGTTTGTTTAGGTTTGAAGTTGAAATTTTAATTATGTCAGCAATGTATCATCGATATAACACAGATATGGTTCTCTTTATAAGTTTGAAACATGTTCTTTGTAACCTATAAGCAGGTTACGAATAATGGTCTCTTTTTGACACAAAATTAATTTGTTTGTAAAATTAATATTTGACATAGAAGACATTTCATGTAAAAACAAGTTCAGCTAACCCGCGACCCTCGGATTACGAGTTGCACGCCTTACGCGCTTGGCCATGTCGGGCCCAAACTTTAATTTAGTTTGGAAGAATAGGTACCAAAGATGTTATGATTTAACCTGTAAAGCTAGAAACTAACTCTGTATGACAGTTACACCCAGAAACTATGGTTATCTTGTTTGTTTGCTTTTTGCAAAGAAGCTACACAACGGCTAATCGTCTCTAATTTTGCAGTGTAAGACTAGGTAGAAGGTAGCTAGTCATCACCACTCACCGCCAACTTTTGGGCTACTCTTTTACCAACGAATAGTGGGATTAATCGTTAAATTATAACGACCCCACGGCTGAAAGGGCGAGCATCTTTGGTGCGACGGCGATTCGAACCTGCAACCCTCGGATTACGAGTAGAACGCCTTAACCCCCCTGGCCATGCCGGGCATAAACGTATCTTAGGTTCGTGTTTCATCAGATAACACACATTTTATGGATTTTTTGTTGTTTTGAATTAAGCACAAAGCTACACAATGGGCTATCTGTGCTCTGTCCACCACGGGTATCGAAACCCGGATTTTAGCGTGTAAGTCCGCAGACATACCACTGAGTCTCTGGGGAGCATTTTTTTTATGAAAGTCTTCTTGCATCTATTAAATTACTTTGCTTTGGTTTTGTTCAAGATGATCGAATTGAAGCTTAATATAGTATTCATCTTTAGAGAACTGTTGTTCTGCCTCTTCTATATACAAGTCTTTACGTCATACAATAATATTACTTTTTTCGCCCGTGGGTTTGATGACAGAGTGGCGTCTGTCTTAAAATCCTTGGACGTTTTTTATTATTATTCTCATCCATGGTAACTTATTTTGTTAACATGAGATCATCTAAGTTACAAATGGTAATTCAATGTACCTTTTCTATATATAGTATAACTCATGAGATTTGGCGAACTGAATGATAAGTTTTGTTTTGCATTTAACTTTAGTGTTTCAAGCAAGTTTTCCGCTGAATAATTTATGACAATAAATTATTAATATCTGTGTTATCCCATCAAAATATAGGGTCATTGTGATGAAAATGACAACTTGAAATACTCTATGTATAATAAACATTCCATTACTATATTAAGCTTTACCCTTTATTGGTTTGCCTTATTATTTCAGGGATAGTAATGAGAAGTGATATTTTCCAAAACCTTTATAGCTTAGCGATAAAGATTGAATCGAACGATAAATCGTGTTTCTAATTTGTTTATAATGCTTTACAACATTTGTCTGTCGGATAAATTAGTAGCATCAGAGGTATTTAATTTACAAATTAAACACTACTGGTCAAAATCTTAAGGCCAATGAACATAAAGAAAAAAATATGCATTTTGCGTTGTTAGACTCCACCACTTATTTGAGAAGAAACTACGAAAGATGACAATAAGAAAAGGGAAAATAAAATAAAAAAAACTTTTTTAGAATTTAATAGGGGAAATGTGAACACCTTGAAAGTAGCCTAAATTCCAGGTGGTCAAAAGTTTAAGGCCATACCAAAAAGAAGTCCTAAGCAGAGTAGAAAATGCCCAATGAAAGGTCTCAGTAGTGAGTTTCACGGCCTTCATTGCGAATAACTGCAAACATTCGCTTTGGCATGGCCGATATAAGCGTTTGCAGAATACTGGCTGGAATGTTAATCCAAGTGGTGTAGATAACTTCACGAAGATCGAGCACTGTTTGGAATTGACTTCCATTTCTATAGACTCTTGCCATCCACCCCCAAATATTTTTAATGGGGTTCAGTTCGAGCAAACACGCTGCATGGTTTAAAAGAATCACGTTATTCGCCATGAAAAAGTCCTTTCTCCTGCAAGCATTGTGGCTTGCAGCGTTGTCCTGCTGAAAGATCCAGTCATTTACACATCAGTCAATAAGGATGCTCTCCCCACCATGTCAATGTTGTCAACTGCTGTTTGACGCCGCTGTATAACCTGAAACTCCATTGTTCCATGGAAGGAGAAAGCACCCCAGATCATGATGGGACTTCCTCCACTGTGTCGTGTAGAAAATGTCTCCAGTGGGATATCCTTATCGTATCAGTAACGTTGAAAGCCATCTGGACCATTCAGGTTAATTTTTTTCATCAGAGAACAAAACCTTCGTCTACTTTTCTACGTCCCATGTTTGGTGCTTCTCAGCAAAGTTTAACCGAGCTATTTCGTGGTGTGGAAGGAGATGTGGCCTTTAAAGACGTTTACGGTTTTTAAAGCCTTTCTCTTGGAGATGCCGTCTTATTGTTCTTGAGCTGCATTCTGCTTCCGTAACGGCCTTAATCTGATTCGACGATCGGCTGGTGTCTTACCGGACAACGCGTGGAATCCTTTTGCTCAACGTAGGCGAAATTTTCTCGGGTCGACCACTTGAAATTCTCTTTCCGAATTCCTCAGGGTCTTTCAATAAATTTGCAACAGCAGTTTTACTACGCCCAAACTCACCAGCAATGGTACATTGAGAGAGACCTTGCTTTTGCAGCTCGACAAATTTGCATCGTTCAGACTCTATCCACTTTTCAGCCTTTGCCATGTTTTTACCCAACCTAACACAGGAGATGTCAGTGATAGATGTTGACAACTCTAATGCCTGAACACAAATGACTAAATTTCGTCACGAATTTACTGATTAACGTTTCGTTTCAGTATAGTCTTAAACTTTTGACCAGCTAGTACTTAGGTTAATTTCAAGGTGTTCACATTTTTTTTATTAAATGCTAAAAACAGTTTGTATTTTTATTTTCCCATTTCTTATTTTTATCTTCCGAAGCTCTACTCAAATAAGTAGTTTAGTCTAACAAAGCAAAATGCATATTTTTTCTTTATGTTCATTGGCCTTAAGATTTTGGCCAGCAGTTTATATATAGGTTATTTATGATAAGTAAAATAAAATCCAAATTAAAATTTTAATTATCAATGTTCTATTTTTTTTTTTAGTTTGATAGGTTAAACTCCTTTATTGTGGAAAATTATTGTTCCTAAACATTACCCAATACAAATGATTAGAGAAATATCAAAAGTTCTTTTTGTTTAGGTAGATAGTAAAAAGAAAGTAATGTAACGAATTATCACAGAATAATATGTAGTTCTTCAAAATAGTCATGCATTTACCTCGTAGGTCCCACGGCATTCTGTGCATTTGAATATTGGTAAATATAATTATTAATTATCATATTTGTATTAAAAAGTATATTATCAACGCCAAATGAGTTTACAGTAAAAAGTATTTTTTTATTAAACTAGTTAGGTAATAAATAGGCTTAATGATGAGGTTTACGCGAGCAGACCAGACATTGAATCATTGTACACCAAAACTCCGCTAGAGGAAACCGGAGATTTATGTTTTATTATAGTTTATTCAGAGCAGGACAACATAAAAGCAGTACGTAACGGAGTGTGTTCAAACCTAGCGTCCTTTATTGTTAAATTGAACATACCATCACATACATGGGGTTCTAAACTAGTGTCTACTACGGCTAATCTTTTATTATGTTATCATGAAAAGAAATGTTAAAGAAATGTCGCATGAAACCATTTGAATGGAACATTTTTAACAATGTTTAAATGTTCGGCATCATAAAATAAAGTCACCAATTGACCATGAAAATCGATTATAAGTTGTTTTTGTGTTTTTTTTTTAAATAATCTAATTAAAAGCAAACAAACGTTCAGAAGTTTATACGAACATTTGATATATTTTACATCACATTTAAAGAAACGGTTGTGAAAATTCTTACCTGTGAAGCTTACACGATTGTAAGTAATAACAATTTATTATATGATAAAATATATAGGAAACCTGAGGTAATTAGTTTAGCACGTCCACATAAGTTGCCCTTCAGGTTGGCAATCTTATTTCTTATTAAAGTGGAACACTAAAAAACTTATTAAAATGCCTAAAATTTGACTTGAAAATAAGATATTTCATTACTGAAAGTTTATCATAGAAATACCAGATTTGTACATCTAAACTTGTAGATATTAATCAAGATGGAAATACAAAAACATTAAATTCTATAAATATAAATGTATGATAACATCACTAACCAGGAGCACAGACTACATATTCTGATTTTACTTCAAAATTAATATTTATTCTCGTGTTTTGTTTTGCTAAAAGAATAACAGGGAAAAATGTATTTTTGTTTTCTTATTATTGCTCATACGTTCACTATATTTGTTTCGAATTTCGCACATAGATACTCGAGGGCTATCTGCGCTAGCCGTCCCTAATTTGGCAATGTAAGACTAGAGGGAAGGCGGTTAGTCATCACCAAACCACCGCCAACTCTTTTACCAACGAATAGTAGGATTGACCGTCACATTATAACATCCACACGGATGAAAGGGAGAACGTGTTTGGTGCGACGGGGATTCGAACCCGCGACCTGCAGATTACGAGTCGAACGCCTTAACCCACGTGGCCATGCCGAACCGCTTTTTATGGACATCTCAGAATCTTTAAATAGTAAGTAATTTTTTTCAAATCGATACACTCCAACTGACAACCACCATCTCTCACCAGAAATATTTCCATCTTTTAACATGTTAATTATTTGTTTGGGGGAAATAAATACTATTTTGTAAAATACACATGAATATCACAAACAAAACTTTCACGTAATATATACTTCATATTTACAAAATTTGAAATATTCATGTAATACATACCTACTTTGGTCGATGAATTGTGGTATACCAGGTGTTATTTTGCGTTGCAGAATCCAGTATCAGGAAATACTTTACCACTGTCGAATATATTGTGTAATGGTTCCAGATTCTTAAAGGTCTGTTTGTGATCGGTCAGTTACAAGTCCTAAGATCAGTTTTGTATACTTCAGATAGAGTAGATCCTGTTTAATAATGCCCAAGATTTACTGTTCTACTGTTTTTAAATATACTATAAGTATTGCCATATTTTAAGCTTAGTTTTTCGTCAAGTTTAGTTTTGTCACTTAGTTTATTAGATTTAACTTCATCTCTTAATCTGGAAGTTCTGTCAGGTGATTATGCAAGGTAAAATGAACAGTGTTTAGTTGCGATCTTTATATTTGCCTGTTTCTTTTATTCTGCACTTTTTATTACACAAATATTTCACCCAATCAAATATTTGAGCCACTAATTACGCCTCGCTGTGATATTATTCTTTTAAATACCAAATTACCAAAGTTTATACTTAAGGTGCTCAGCAATTTCATTGGAATGTCAGTCGCATTTTAATTAGTGGTTAACAACCCTTCCAAAAACGGGAATCAATACAGTGACTAATTAACTTTCAAACATGAGCATTTTCTATAGTTTGTATGTTTTGAATTTTGTAAAAAGCTGCACGAGGGCTATCTGCGCTAGTCGTCCCTAATTAAGCAGCATGAGACAAATTGTAGCCATCTCTTGGGCTACTATTTTATCAACGAATAATGAGATTGAATGTCACATTATAATGCCCCCATGGGTGAAAGTACAATCGTATTTGGTTTGAAGGGGATTCAAACCCATTAGACACAGTCTGCGAGTCGAGCGCCCTAACAATGCCGAGTGGGCATTTTTTATTTTGGTGTTTCGGTGCATCACCAGTCTCCCCTTCACAGCCGTTTCTATAGCATGACCTTTGAGTGACGCATGTAAATACAAATAGAGGATACAAAGAAATATATATTTTTATGTGTCGTCAACCATTCAAAGGTTTATGAATTATAATACAATCAAATATTTTAATTTCAGTGAAATTAACCACAAGAAGCTAACTTGATGAAACTTTGTAGTGATATATTTTATATGCCGTAGTTCTGATAATAAACAACTTTTCAAAGGTGTATCTGCTGCTGTAGACATTGTTGAGCCTAATGGCTGGTCTTATCTAGTTTGTACCGCTTTATTAGCACAGTAATTTAATTAGTTGTTACGATACAGAGCTCTACACATCACGGGCATCGAAACCCGATTTTTAGCGTCGTAAGGCCTGCAGATCTACCGCTGAGTTACTGGCAGACGTTTACTAGCTACAGTTTACTTACATCTAACATATAGAAAGAAACGTTGGTTATTTCGTAAACATCTCTAATAAAACAGTTTGTTTGTTTATTTTTGAATTTCACGCAAAGCTACACGAGGACTTTCTGTACTAGCCGTCCCAGATTTAGTCATGTAAAACTGGAGGGAAGGCAGCTAGTAATCACCACCCTCCGCCAACTCTTGGGCTATTCTTTTACCAACGAATAGTGTAATTGATCGTCACATCATAAGGCCCCACGGCTGAAAGGCCGAGCATGTTTGGTGCGACCAGGATTCGAACCCGCGACCCTCAGATGACGAGTCGAACGTCTTAACCCACCTGGCCATGCCGAGCCAATAAAACAGTATATTTGACTGTCAGAAAGTAAGAATGTCATTAAGAACACAAATAAAGAGCACAAAGAATATTTTTAGTTTCACGCTTATAAAGTGGACATATTTTTCTAAAGATTTTACTTTAGATTTCAAATCAAGCATCAAATTCTATTGAAATTAGTACTAACTGAATGACGGGACTTATTGAGCAAGTAATAGTAAAATAATAATACTAACAAGTTTAGAAATCGGCAGTTTGTATGATATTATAACCTATTAGAGTGAGAACAAATTATATCCAATTTTTATTTTCTGGCCCAATATTTGGTTTCAGGAAGAGAAAGAAATAGAATTTCAGTCATAAACTTTCCTTGTTGTATGTCATTCCTGAAGAGGTTTTTCTTTCCTTGTTAGTTCAGTAGGTTCTACAATATAAAACTATTACCAATTTTATATCGATTTACAAGTCACAGCTGATAAAGAAATTTCGAAAACAAATGTATTCATAACGATATTTAACTTTTGCTAGTAACTTATCAGTGAGGTAAAGCAGTCCTCCGAAAAAATTCAAGCTGATCCCCACTATGAACAACGTGTTAGTAGGAGCTCCTCCAACTAAGAAAAATCCTAAGATGATTTGGCAGAGGCTTCTAATCGTACCAAGAATCGAAACAGTGAGAGCAGAAGTTAGTGTGATACAGAGAAATTCAACATACACCAGACAAGCGCCAATTACCACAGTCAAGACAAACAGCGTCAAAACTTGTAGATCTGGAAAATACAGAAAAACGTATATGATTACATGACCAATCTGAATTCGCCATTCTTATACTTGGTTGTGTTTTTATTTTCAGCGTTATTTGAACTATCGCATTTTATAATAAGCATCTAAACTGTAAAGATTAGTTTAGAGTTGTCTCCCCCCCCCACAAAATGTGGATCTTTTCTTCTAAACAAAGAATCAAGACATGTTACAAAGAATTAAATTGTTTATGAAACATTTAGAACGTTGTAGACCTTCTATTAATTTTCTTATATGCTCCCTTCATATAAAAACGTATTCTTGTTTCATAAATTGGAATATTATTTCACTTTCAGTAAAGAAACGTTTTTG
Organism: Carcinoscorpius rotundicauda; assembly: GCA_011833715.1. Lineage (NCBI taxonomy): Eukaryota > Metazoa > Arthropoda > Merostomata > Xiphosura > Limulidae > Carcinoscorpius > Carcinoscorpius rotundicauda. Next base: position 41,482,470 of record CM022404.1, on the reverse strand, counting down.
TCTTGTCTGGTGTTGATTATTTATTTAAAAAATTAAATTATTTTTAATTACATATAGAAACATCAATTAATGTTTTGTTGCAATGCTATTTATTAAAGACAACATTCTCGTATTTCCTATAGCTTGAAATATAGGCAAAATCCCCCATAACATAAAGAAAGACAAGTTTATTTGATATTTTGATTATAATGATGTAAATGCTGATACATCCTTGGTCAAAATGTTTGTTTTGTGAAGATGAAATACAAATAAAGTTAAGGATGTCAAAATCTTCATATATATAATTTGTGTAGAGACGGGTCTTACGGACATCATGAACGATTTACTAGAAGATCAGACAAGTTTATCAGGCACCCATAGAAAAATGTGTAATGCATCATTTAAATATCACAATAAAACGTATATTAGTACAAAATTGGTTATTACAATTAACGTTTCAATTTTGATTTTTGAATGTTTATTGACAAGAAGTATGTAGTTACCTACAGAATGTTTATTGACAAGAAGTATGTAGTTACCTACAGAATGTTTATTGACAAGAAGTATGTAGTTACCTACAGAATGTTTATTGACAAGAAGTATGTTGTTACCTACAGAATGTTTACTGACAAGAAGTAGTAGTTACTTACAGCATGTTTACTGATAAAAAGTATGTAGCTACAGAATGTTTATTGACAAGAAGTATGTAGTTACTTACAAAATGTTTACTGACAAAAAGTATGTAATGGGGACATTATAATGTGACAGTCAATCTCACAATTCGTAATGAAAAGAGTAGCCCAAGAGTTGGCGGTGGGTGGTGATGACGAGTTGCTTTCCCTCTGGTCTTACACTGCTAAATTAGGGACGGCTAGCGCAGATAGCCCTCATGTAGCTTTGTACAAAATATAAAAACAAACAAACAATGTTATTGCTACCTCCCATCAAACATTTTTTAGAACTTTGTCACACATCATTAGAAGTAATTTGTAGTTTGAGTTTGCTCAGTACACTGCTTGACTATAGAAAACATGTTTCTCTAATTGTATTAACGATATTATAAATTTAATTGCTTTTAATTTTCATTAATGGTTTATAACACATCAAACCGGTTGCTGGTTATATTTGTTAACACTATCTAAGCCATTTGGTTTGACAACTCCGACAGTATAAATTCCTTGCCTTTAATCATTCATTTAAATTTCACCATACATTGTTCCAGATTGAATAATGTAGAAACAGTAAGTTACAGAATAATACATGAAACTTATATCTTAATAATTTTAACAAAATAGTGAAGATAAAGTGACAGAAAATACTCTATTGCTTTGTGCGTCTTTAGGATTGACTAAACAGTACACTGACAGGTGAATTTGCTTCGATTGGTTTGGGTTGTTTTGAATTTTGCGCAAGGATGCACGAGGGCTATCTGCGCTAGCCTTTCATAATTTAGCAATGTAAAACTAGAGGGAAGGTAGCTAGTCATTACTATCCGCCGCCAACTTTTAAGTTACTTTTTTTCTGACGAATATTGGGATTGACCTTCACTTTATAACGCCCACACGGATGAAAGGGCAAGCATCTTTGGTGCGAGGGGAATTCGAACCCGCGACTTTCAGGTTACGAGTCGAACGCCTTAACGCACCTGACCATGACAGGCCAAATATTCATGTACGCGGTGTTAAAATTTATGTAAATGTTGGGTATTTAGCTTTTTTTTTATTTCGCGGAAAGCTACATGTGGGCTATCTGCGCTAGCCTTCCATAATTTAGCTAGTCATCACCATCCATTGCAAACTCTTAGGCTACTCTTTTACCAACGAATAGTGGAATTGACCCTCACGTTATAATGCCCTCACGGCTGAAAGAGCGAGCATGTTTGGTGTGAGGGGGGATTCGAGCCTGCGATTCTCGGATTACGAGTCGAACGCCTTAACCCATCTGGCCATGCCGAGCCATTTACTAAACTTACGACAATGTGACAAAAAGCAAAACTATTCAAACAAATGTGAAATTTCTGCTTTTACACTGTTATATTGCTTTATGTTTTGTGCGACGTTCCTTAATGTGCTGTACCGGTTGTAGGGATGGAACTCCAAATAAAAGTATTTAAGTAATTGGTTATATTGTGTCAACTACTGACAGGGCGATGCCTAGTTGTATAATAAATAAAATGTTATTTGTGTGATTACTAATAATAATATGTTTTCAATAAGTGCACGAAAGTTATTGAGATATTTAAACTCACACAGTAACGTTTATCTTAAAATATTGTGACGAATTTACTATCATATACCTATTGTAATATTGATATCTCTTTAAGTTCAATTTATATTTAGAAATGTAGTAACTGATACTATTAAATCTGTACTGTGAAACTCTCGCTTATTCACCATTATGTAGAAAATTCTGGAATGCAAGGATTCTGTTGAAAAACCTGCTGCGCGATCGACATTCATAAGCGTTTTATTATTTATTTATTGTTTACAAATAATAACATTCTCAGCCTCCAACTCTTAGAACTAACTAGTCGCACGTAAATTGCTCATTTACCATAAATATACACACTCAGCAATGACAGAGTTACTTGGTTAAAATCTGACATATAATAGGTTTTAAATTTATCCTCTCAATAATTTTTTTAAAAATAATAATCAGCGAAAAATACTAAAAACGAAACGAATGTCGATTACACATACCTGAGAAATGAACAAAACTAAAAGCTTGACTCAGTTCGTCTGTAAACCAGGACATAAACAGCAGAATGGGAAGCGAGTTGTAGCAGAGAAGTTGTACAAATTTTAAAACTCTGTAGTTTTGAGCTTCAACTAAGGTAAAATAAAATGATTTAGAAAGAAGACTCACTACAACGTTCACGTAGCCTTGGTAGTTCACCGTTAATTCACCAGCTCCTAAAAATGGAAACGAAACATAAATTGAAAGATATGTTAATATATTTCACTAAGCTGAAAAATACTGTAATACGACAGCTTTAAATTACAACTTCAGTTACTTTTATTTACAATCTGGAATAGCTTCAATACGTCTAATTAGTTCTAAAATTCAAACAAACATTTGCCATGCCATACGAGTAGCATATTTTGTACACTTAAATAGATGAATATCCCTAAAAAAGATTGTCTTGGTCAAAATATTTGCGTATTGCTCCATGTTGGTAGTACTGTGTGTGTGTGCACGATATGAAGTAGTTATTGAGTGAATCCCTGAGTAGTAACAACGAAGGTACCGTATTATTGAACAAACATGCACAAGCTGTTATTCTGATCTGTATAAGTTGTTTGGGACATTCGTTCGACCAAATACGCCTGTTTTGTATAAAATGGAGAGCTTATGTTATAATTTGTCTTGAAACAGATCAACGCTTTGGTCATACAGTGTCTCTGTATTTGGCTTAGAGTCATGACTTGTCTCCTTCCGGAATTTATATAGTGCGTCAAATTTTTCGACTGTCCAGAAAATGTGTGAAGCAAATGTACACTGCAAGAACAGTAAGGTACACCTAGTGTAGTGTATCCAGTATTATGAAACGTTATCGGACAAGAGAAAACTTTGTTAAAATTCTACTGGGAGACGTCGTAAAACCACAGCTCCAGATTACCATGCTTTGCTCAGATTAACAGTTGAAGTCTGAAAGAAGTCTTGAAACACCTTAAAACAGCAATGGCATGAATATATTCATTTCAGGGTACTCAGAGGAAAAGTAAATAGGAGACTATCCAAACAAAGTTATTTGTCAAGAAGAGCTATCTACAAACAGATATTAGCAAGAATTCACCACCATCACCATGTTACATGGGCAAGGCAGCATGACAACTTATAGTTAGGTCACTAACAACATGTTAGTTTTCCAGATGACTCCTGTTTTGCGCTTTCTTTGGCTGATGGTAGGATTTGTGTTCGTCGTTCACCTAGAAAAAAAGTCAAGGCAACATGGTCTTTCTGACAATGAACATCCTCCGAAAGAAAAAGTCGAGGACCCAGCCAGCATTTACCAAATGGAAACAATATTTCTGCCATATGCTAGAGCAAAATTTGTTAATAGCTTTTTTTGTTCTATAATGGCTTTGCCGCTGCCTACAGTGAACGTATTGTACAGAATTATCTTAACCAGGAGATGGCTGAGGCCAACAAAGTTAACAGATTGTAATCCCATTGAGAACTGTTGTACAGAACTGAGATGGAAAATTGCTAACTACGACCCTGAAACAGCTACAGCAGCTGAGTTTCAGCATCTTCTAGTGATAAATTGGGCTGAAATCACAATGAATTACATCAATAACCTCATGAACAGCATGCCTCGTCGCCTTGCAAAGATTATTGGGGTGAGGATCAACCAAGCAATGAATGTTTAATATGAATTTATATGAGGGCACAATTTTCTCATTATATATGTTTTGATAACGTTTTGTTGTGGTAGGTGAAATGTTGAATTTAAAATGTTTGATGCTTTAATAAATCGTTCATGTTGTCAATGGAATCCGTTTCATCATGCGAACTAAATGTGAAAATTTTTAAGTATAGCATGTATTTCCCAGTGTGACAGCGCCAAGTGTATTTGTGTTTCGTATTAATAACAATGATCTTATTTGTTGCAAAATATGAAGACATTTTGGCCAAGTCTGTAGGTCTTGGGTAATTTGATCATAATACATTTACTAGTTTTCATAAAGTTTGTGAATAAGCCATACCAGAAGGTCGTTTCACGATTGCCATGGCCAGCAAAGTTAACAGATTGTAATCCAATTGAAAACTGTTGCACAGAACTGAGATGGACAATTGCTAGCTACGACTATAAAACAGCTACAGCAACTGAGTTTCAGCGCCTCCTAGTAATAAATTGGGATGAAATTACAACGAATTATATCAATAACCTCATCAACAGCATGCCTTGTCGCCTTTATCATGTCGTTGATAAATAGTTGAGATCTTTATGTGGCTTTTCTTTTAGATAAAAGACAGATCTGAAAATCTATTTTTATACACTCTTTACGAATTCAAAGTGAACAAATTAAACGAAATAGAAAACAAACATTTAAAATTTACACGATTTTTATCACAAATTTTAAGGCCAAGTGTATTTAATGGTACCCAACTGGTAGGATTTAATCTGTAACCTTTAAATATTTTAAAGAATCTTTAGTTTGAATCCTCTACAAAAACGTTTCTCAATATTTATCTTATCGGAAGATTCTGGTCTTTCTTAATATCTTCTTTAACTTCACACCTTTTTCGGTAGGTTTTAATGCTTTGCGAAATTAGTTTCGTACCGTTAAGTTGCTCTCAGGGAACCCTTTCCATACAACAATATTTGAATTCGCTAACGGGAATGTGGTCTTCCCAGATAAAAGGAAGAATCAGATTAACTTAAACCTCTTCCTCCTAGATAGTTTACCTGGTTGCTACTAACTCTGAATTTTAAATTGTAGTCCTTTGTATTGTTAAAAGCAAAGCCATATCGAGCTACCTGCTTTGTTTATCGAGAAAGATCAAACCCCTCATTTTAACGTTCCGCAGACTTACCTCTGTCCCAGTGGTCAGCCCTGTATAGGGAAATATTTTTGTCTCATCATCTATCCTAACTGATAACTTCTAGCACTGACGAAATATTCACGGAATAGTTACTTGTTGGAGACCATTAAAGAGATATGAAGTAGTATCTTACACACCTCTCGTTTTGAATCCGAAGTGGACAAATTAAAAAGAACATGGAGAAAACAATTTGCGCTATTTATGAGAAATTGTAGGCCTGTTGGTTTCTGGTACTTTCGTAACTGCTAGAATCTTCGTCACTGAAATGTCTAAAAGCACGACCTACATATCGCTCGGACACACGTGGCAAACGCTTTCACAGTTGCTATAAAGTGCGTTATTAAAATGTCTGAAATCATGACCTTTATTTAAATTCCTAGACATAGTTTCAGCATGACAGACATCCTCGTGTTTGCTATAAATTGTATCAGTAACATGTATAAAATTACGACTTTAATACAAAATAATGCGGTATATTTTGTATTGTAGTATCCTGAAAGTATTTAATAACAATAGAAAAATTATTGTAAGACTTGTTTAAATTCAGTTTACCTGAAATCATACATCCAATAACAGCTAAGATCACTGACACTTGACTCAACCAACTTGGTGTCTTCTTCTTCAGTAATATGACTGATAAAATCATGTTAACCAAAGGACCACATCTCTTGATGCTTGTGTAAAGTGGAACAGACATTCCTTTCATCGCTGCTAAACTGGTCGTAATCTGAATGATATAACAAATAGTTGGCCATAAAAATGACTGGCCTGAAATAAAAAGATACAAAATGGGCTTCGTGTAATATTTTTTGACCAATATCACACTTCACACGTTAAGCAATTGTGTAAAACTTCAAAATTATTGTGTTCGTTAAACCTAACCAATGCTTTTCGAAGCGATGCCACGTTGCATGTTAAGAGGTCTCTAATAAAAATAATAAAGTACATTATTATCGCTTCGGCGATGTTTTCCATCCTCAAAAATAAGAAAATATACAAGAGGTGCACAAAAAACTTGTCTCACTTGAAAATGTAGTTAATTTGATATATCTTTTATAAGATAAAAAAATTCAAAACTATATGTCTTCAGAAAGTGCTCCACGAGATCTGTTCACATATAATCACAAACTTTAATTTTAACACCAAACTTCGTAAATACCTGAGCTTTTCATGATTTTAGTGAGAACTTCTCATAAAAAGTGTTGTGTTACTGCTGAAGTTTCTTAGTTCTTCTTGCTGCAATTAGTGTACAAAATGATCAAAGAAGTTTTTCTTCAATAATAATCAAATGTAAAAATAAAATTTGAAATAACACAAACCACTTGTACGTGTTAATATCTAGTGGACGTTTCCTTAAAAAACAGTACTGCTTCACACCAACGTGACACGCCTTCAATAAGTTTGTGTAGACAGTTCTAAGTGGTTGACTCAGTACTTTGAGTACTTAACAAAAGTTTTGTCTTCCGGGTTTGGCTTGCAATCTTCGTTAATCGGTTTAAATGGGCCCGTAAATTTTTAATCGAACTGATATAAGCTGACTGACAAAACCATTCCGTAACATCAATTCTCTTATTTCTAAGACTCCTATTAACGATTACACAGTAACAGAGAAACTAATTTGATCATTTTGAAGGTTAATTGAAATAAAAAGATACAAGAAACAGGTACACAACACTTTTTATGAAGAAATATAATTAAAATTATAAAAAGTGTAGGTATTTACGAAGTTTAGTGTTACAATTAAGATTTGAGATAATATTCTAACAGATCTCGTGGAGTACGTCCTAAATACATGTAGTTTTTACATATTTATATATTATCTAATAAAAGATATAAAATACTAACCACATTTATAAGAAGGCGCTGTTTGTGTCCATTTCCTGAAAATGAAAAAGACTGGTCGACAAAAATAGTGTATTTGCATCAATGGAATTAAGGAAAGAAATTAAAATTATATACCTCAATGAAAACAATGTTTGTTTCTATAACACGAATAATTGTAAATAGAACAAAGGACTGTTCAGGGAATTTTTGTTTATAAAGACAACATGCTTGAAAAGATAAAATGGTGTGATCTGTTCAAGGTAAAACAATTTAAAACACAAGCACTCCATGACAGCTGGTTTACAGAAGCATGTAAAAGTTGCAGCAACACACGTAAAGTAACCGTCCCTTGAAACTAATCAACGTAATTACAAGTAAAACATTCCTCTGTCTAAATTTGTACTAGTAAATTCGTTCATTACTGTGGATAAAGACGTAATACGTCCTGCACGAATGAAAAGATACTATATTTTGGCGTGACGCAAATACGATAAGAAATTCTTGAAATTTATTAATTTCTAGCTACACATGATTTAACTTCCAACACTGCAGTCGGTGAAAAGGATTTGAAAAGTTGAACGAGTTGATACTAATGGTAATTTGTTTGAAGTCCAAAAAGATAAATGACCTAACATGTTACGCACTTTTAGGACAATATTGACAATGGTCAACAAGAATCATATGATATTGTTCTTTGCATTATCTTTATTCCCTTAACGGATGCTCTAAGCTGCATAATCCCTATAGCTATTCCTAATTTTAAACCGACAAACTACAAGAAGCGCAGCTATTTAACAGCAACTAACCACCAACTCTTGAATTACTTATATCTGAATGAACAGTGGGTGTTGACTGTCACTAATAAAAACTCACTCGTAATCCCTAAATGTCGGCCTCGTTTTGCGATAACGTACGCTAGTCTCTGATTTCTCTACAATAATTATTTTGTTATTAATATTTTTTGTTTTTTATTTCGAATATTAAAAAAATAAAGATGCTTTCCTTCACCATGTCTAAACTGTTACATTTTAAAGGATCTGGTTTATCTTTATCCCAAGTACCAGCCCTCCGCTAGTACAGCGATGTGTCTTCGGATTTACAACGCTAAAATCAGGGGTTCGATTCCCCTCGATGGGCTGAGCAGATAGCACGATTGGCTTTGTTATTAGAAAACACACACAAACACACCCAAGTATCAACTACCCTAGTCCTGGGTAAAGTACAAGTAATGGATGATAGCATTTGAAAAGTTGTACGGGTTGATACTAATGGTCATTTTTTTGAAGCTTAAATAGATAAATGACCTAACGTGTTACGCACTTTTAGGACAATATTGACAATGGTCAATTGTTTTTCAAATCACACAAAGTACAGTAAAAATACAGTTGGTAACGACAACTATGACTGGTGTCAATTTGCTGTGTTAGTTTTATTGTTTCACTGTAGATACAAACACACAGAATAAATTTTCGACAAATTATGCAACTAGAAGTGAACGGAAAAAATTAGTTTTTATTACAGTCTTAGATAAATACAGTTCCAGTCACATACGTCATAACTTGAATTAATACACTCTATTTGGTTACATCAGTTACAACACCAACGCCACTTCATTTACAACTGGTAGCACGAATAGCAATACTACTTACTTTCTTCCAGTGTCAAAACTGATAGATTAATAAGTTTCAGGTTCCGAAGAACTTCTAGAACCAGAAGAGTGAACATAACTCGAACAGTTGTGATGAAGAATGGAAAGTAAAATTCTTTAACTGCAGTCAGATACTTCAAGATGAACACCAATGAACCGGAACACAGGATAAAAGCAAGTGATGACACAACACAGGCAATCCAAGAAGCCTTGAAAGACGAATTAAGGATTAGAAAATACTAGTGATGAAATTATGCTGTCTTAGCTTAATGTAGCTCAGTCTGTCTTTATTGGAAATAAAAGCTGTTTTAAAAGTTATTTCATTGAAGCGAAACGAAGTGGAAGATTTTGGACAGATAATTTTAATGGATGGACATGGAATAACTTTATCGAAAGTAGATCGATATGAACGAGAACCTTAACAATCAGGTGGGAAAAGATACGTGTCGTTTGACGTGTCGTTTTATCGGGTGCTAATTAAGAAAAACTCGTGCACATTTATGTGAGTGACACTGTAATGACTATATTGTTATGTTTACTATAATGTGTTGCCCTTTCTTACACGAGGACAACTTTAGTATAACCGTTCCTAATTTTTAAGTAATCGAATATAGTAATAACCCCTTTGTGGTGATTAGGTATTTTTCAAAAGGTAATGGACGTTGGTGATCAATGACTTTCCTGTTGTGTGAAAAAAAAGATAAATATTATTTTCATGTTGAGTACTTAACCTACTAGGCCTATTTTTTTGCGTGACACGTTCTAGTCTTTGAACGTATGTGCTGAGGTGAGAAAGTGTTCGGTTTTATTTACTGTAAAGAAGAATGGCGAGTCCAGTCAATGTGAAATTTATTGCACATTTGTGAATAATTGAAATTTTAAAGATCAGATTTATTCTTTTCCCAGGTTATTATGTAAACGAGCATATCCTGAAGTTTGTTTGTGTTTTTACTCACAAACCTCATCGAGAAAGACGCCGAAAAAAACAATAACCCAGTGTGTCTCCTGTTTACAGGTGCTCAGTTCGGAAAGTAAGATGGAAAGGCATTTTGAGCAATTTTATGGAGAGTTAAATACACAAAGACATTGATTTTTTCGAGGATAAATTAAGTCACTGATGGCAGGACATCAGACCGTTTTGCACAAACGAACTCCAGTGCATTTGAAATGTCATACCGAGTTGCTCTTTGCATTGGTCAGTACAAAATGTCATTGTTATGCATACACTAGATGGTAATAGGTCATCAAGCTATGAATGGTGGGTTCCGTAAAGCTAGTTTGTTCTGATTCTCAAGTTAAGGCATTAGAACAGGTCTTCTTTTCTGACAGTACAATGAAGCATCGAATTGATGAAATGAGTGAAGATTTTATTGGATCAATGCAACTGGATCAGTTCACTGACATGGCATCATGATAACAAATTGTTGTTTCAGGCATTATACGATGAATAGTTGCTTGAAAAACAAATTTCTTTTATTGAATGTCTGTCAACAGTCCCTCGGTGGCAGGATGTCGTCATCTCAGCATAGTTTCTTCCTAAAACAAGGTTTGCAATGAACAAGTTTAGTTAAAGTGTGTTCTGATGGTGTAATCTCAGTGCTTACTGCTAACTCAGAATTTGATGCCACTGTCAAATAAGTTGCATTAGAAATCACGTTTCATGGATTGCGTTATCCAACGATATACTTTGGGTGTGAAAACGTTTCAAGTAGGCCTTTTGGAGGTCTTTCACAGCATTGTGAAAACAATAAATCACAGAAACGCTCAGAATTCGTAATAAAGTCGTCTGAACTGTATTTTTGAGTCGAAATTTTAAATTACAACGTTTCTTGTAGAAAGTCATTCAGCAAGACAACCAGCTTATCTTGAAACTGGCGTATCTTAAAAACATTTTCTGTGATGTTAGTTCCCATCTTGAATCTTCATGGTTAGTTGATAAAGATGTTCGCTGCCCAAGAGACAGCTAATGGATTTTCTGGAAACTCCAGCTATATGAGCAAAGAGTGATTGCTGGTGGCATCAGTATGTTTCTTAGAATGTTCTCGTAATTGGAGACTTCTAACAGTAATTGTCTCTTCCGCGATGAAATCACAGAACTTTAAGCTCTGTTCGTGAGACAATCTGCAGATATTTCCCGCAAACAGAAGAGAGAGCAAAAATACTTGGAATCTGAAACCTTCATTTTTGAGAGACGATGTTCTACCTCACAATAACATCTGGGCAAAAATGGAATATTTGTCTTTAAGATAGAACTCCATTCTTGAAGCTAAATTTAGTGACATGGAAAAATTCACGTTTTGATTACAAATTTGCAGAGAGCATCCAGTCTTGAGATCTATGGCAATAAATGATTTGATCCATTGTTAAACAACACACAAATGTGAAACCGATTTATCAACGCTTGCTGCCATCGAGACCAAAGCGCAAAGCAAACTGGAAGTGAAAGGAGTCCTCAAATGTGCTCTGACTGATACAGTACCGAAAATCAGTCTTCTAATTGTCAAGATGTAGTTTCATCCTTCCAACTGAACCGAACAAACACTGAGTGAGGTGAACTACGGGGCATGTTATGATACACCATTATAATAAATAACATGATCATTCTACTTATTTCAGCCTCTTTTATCTTGACAAAATCCTTATGTTGACACAGCTGAACGTAATAAAATTTGAATTTTTATTCAGAAGTACTTTTTATTTTACGCTTTTGAAAGCTTCATCTCCCTTTCAACTTTGGAATGATTCCATTAATATGTACATCCATTGGATCTTTATAGTTCCGATAATAACTCATCTTTCTGTTGATTAGAGGGGTACTGGGATGGCAAAGGATGGAAACATTTACATTAGACGTTGTGTTAGTGTATCATACATTTCCAAATCGTGAACTCTCGGATTTAGAGTTCAGACTGGCTAATCATAAGAACACACTCGGTTAGTTTTATCTCAAGTATTATAGTCTATTCTTTACTTTGTTTTTATTCCATTCTTTGATAGTTTTGGCTATTTCCATATTGTTTTCTTATTTTAATCTTAAATATTACAGGCTGTTCTTTACCTTGTTTTTTTATTATAATGCCAGGTTGTATTGGCTATGTCCATATTGTTTTATTATTTTAATCTCAGGTATTATAGGCTCTTCTTTACCTTGTTTTTTATTCTATTCTCAGATAGTATTGGCTATTTTAATATTGTTTTCTTATTGGAATAACTGGTAACATAAACTATTTTTACCTTTTTTCCTTGTTCTAATATTCGGTAGTACTGGCTGTTTTTCACTTTGTTTTCTTCCTCTGCTTGACTTTTCTTGTGGTTTGATTCCACATCCTCAGCTGAGGTTATGAGTTTTACTACAGTCTTCATTTCTGTTGCCATGTTTTGAACCCTACAAATATTTTAATGGGATATTTTGCATTATAACAAAACACATTGTATGACAGTTCCCTTTACGAAACTGATATATATATATTTGAGATTTATACACCTGTGCTCAAACTGTAGTTTACCCAAACACTTAATACAAAGACTTAGAACTGTACATACTGTTATCAGAAATGAATGAAATATGCGTTACTAAACCCAGCAAGTGTCACACGAAGTTAACTTTCTTCCTATTTCAATATATATATCTATACACTAAAAACTTTAAAACAGAACACAGAACACCGTCAATGTCTCTGCTCTGTGTAACTGTACACCCGGAATACTTATTTGTTGAACTTAGAAATTAGCTAATAGTAGTTTCGAAACATATAGAGGCTACCCAGGTGTTGGGTCTTTCGAAATGTGTACGTGCAATACAACGAGTAACAGTGTACGTATACGCCCCCCAAAGCACGGCATGGTCAGATGGTTGAAGCACTCGACGCTTAATCTGAGGATTGCGGGTTCGATTCCTCATGGCATCAAACATGTTCGCCCTTTCAGCTGTGAAAGGGTTATAATGTGACAGTCAGTCTCACTATTCGTTGGTAAAAGAGTAGCCCAAGAGTTGGCGGTGGGTGGTGATGACAAGCTGCCTTCCCTCTAGTCTTACACTGCTAAATTAGGGACGGCTAGCACAGATAGCCCTCGTGTAGCTTTGCGCGAAATTCCAAAACAAACAAACACAGACACTTGACTCAACCAACTTAGTGTCTTCTTCTTCAGTAACATGATTGATAAACATCACCAAGATATACGATGGATCAGTGGGGTTTGTTTCTAGAGATAGTAAGTTTGAAAAGATAAAATGCTGCGTTCTCTTCAAGGTAAAATAATTTAAACACAAGACAGCTGGTTTATAGAAACCAGTAAAAGTAATACATATATTACTTCACCGCCTGTTGAGCTTTACCAACGTAATTACAAGTAGGAGAGCAAAAAATTACCTCCTTTCTACAGCTGTATGAATGAATTTGTGTATTACTGTGTATCGTGTGATAAAAGACGTAATATGTTCTGTACGAATAAAAAGATTCTGTAAAAAAACGCTCTTGAAAACTGCAAAATGCAGTATTTTTTATGTTCCTCAGCATGAAACAAATTAACTTTCATATTAAATAGTTACACGAGCATACAACAGATAACACTATTTTATTTGTATAGATGTTTGATTTTGAATTTCGCACAAAGTTACTCGAAGGCTATCTCTGCAAACAATCCCTAATTTAGCAGTGTAACACTAGAAGGAAGGCAGCTAGTCATCACCACCCACCGCCAACTCTTGGGTTACTCTTTTACCAACAAATAGTGGGACTGACAGCACATTATAACGCCCCCACGGCTGAAAGGGCCAGTATGTTTGGCGCGATGGGGATGCGAACCCGCGACCCTCAGATTAAAAGTCGCACACCTTAATACGCTTGGTCATGCCCGGCCTTGTACAGATGTATTCATATGATACAGTTTAGTAAATAAACGTTGTTCTTTCCTTATCAATAAAAGTTTTAATACCCATACCAGCCGTTCTGTGATACATTTTTGTTTCAAGTGGATTTCTTGTCAACAAGAATCATGTAATATTGTTCTTTGCATTATCTTTATTCCCTTAACGGATGCTCTAAGCTGCATAATCCCTATAGCTATTCCTAATTTTAAACCGACAAACTACAAGAAGCGCAGCTATTTAACAGCAACTAACCAGCAACTCTTGAATTACTTATATCTGAATGAACAGTGGGTGTTGACTGTCACTAATAAAAACTCACTCGTAATCCCTAAATGTCGGCCTCGTTTTGCGATAACGTACGCTAGTCTCTGATTTCTCTACAATAATTATTTTGTTATTAATATTTTTTGTTTTTTATTTCGAATATTAAAAAAATAAAGATGCTTTCCTTCACCATGTCTAAACTGTTACATTTTAAAGGATCTGGTTTATCTTTATCCCAAGTACCAGCCCTCCGCTAGTACAGCGATGTGTCTTCGGATTTACAACGCTAAAATCAGGGGTTCGATTCCCCTCGATGGGCTGAGCAGATAGCACGATTGGCTTTGTTATTAGAAAACACACACAAACACACCCAAGTATCAACTACCCTAGTCCTGGGTAAAGTACAAGTAATGGATGATAGCATTTGAAAAGTTGTACGGGTTGATACTAATGGTCATTTTTTTGAAGCTTAAATAGATAAATGACCTAACGTGTTACGCACTTTTAGGACAATATTGACAATGGTCAATTGTATTTCAAATCACACAAAGTACAGTAAAAATACAGTTGGTAACGACAACTATGACTGGTGTCAATTTGCTGTGTTAGTTTTATTGTTTCACTGTAGATACAAACACACAGAATAAATTTTCGACAAATTATGCAACTAGAAGTGAACGGAAAAGGTTAGTTTGTATTACAGTCTTAGATAAATACAGTTCCAGTCACATACGTCATAACTTGAATTAATACACTCTATTTGGTTACATCAGTTACAACACCAACGTCACTTCATTTACAACTGGTAGCATGAATAGCAATACTACTTACTTTCTTCCAGTGTCAAAACTGATAGATTAATAAGTTTCAGGTTCCGAAGAACTTCTAGAACCAGAAGAGTGAACATAACTCGAACAGTTGTGATGAAGAATGGAAAGTAAAATTCTTTAACTGCAGTCAGATACTTCAAGATGAACACCAATGAACCGGAACACAGGATAAAAGCAAGTGATGACACAACACAGGCAATCCAAGAAGCCTTGAAAGACGAATTAAGAATTAGAAAATATTAGTGATGAAATTATGCTGTCTTAGCTTAATGTAGCTCAGTCTGTCTTTATTGGAAATAAAAGCTGTTTTAAAAGTTATTTCATTGAAGCGAAACGAAGTGGAAGATTTTGGACAGATAATTTTAATGGATGGACATGGAATAACTTTATCGAAAGTAGATCGATATGAACGGGAAACTAAATAGGTGGGAAAAGATATTGGTTGTTTTAATTGCAAAATATTTATTTGAGAGACACTGAAATAAAATTATTGTTATGTTTAGTACAGCGGTTACTCTTTCTCGCACGAGAGCTAGCTTGACATAGCTGTTCCTAATATTTACATCATCAACTATAGCAAAGATTTCCAATCAGTGGGTAGTTCTCCCCACCTTTTGGGGGAATTTTCCCTTTTCTGCAGACTAATGGACGCTGGTAATCAGTGCTTTTTCTCCGAAAGATAAGAACGGATCTAGACATGATGAGGCCCTAAGCTATGTCTAAACCAAAAGTTAGATTAAAAAATTAAACCATTTTTGAGAGCCTTTTTAGGGTGAGACTTGAAATTATAACTCTTCTATTTTAAGGAAAATCCTGTCACTGCACTTTTGATGAGCGAAGTTTATTGTGCATTTGTGAAAATCTGTAATTTTCAAGACGAGATTTATTCGTCTGAAAATTGTGAGCTGAAGTATGAATGTGTATCTCTGAGAGGCATGTGACAAACATCACGTCAAGTGTAGGACTAATTATCTGTTTCTGCAGGACATCAAAATTTGCAGTACAATATTCCTAATAGGTTATTCTGACTGTTCTGTTAAAAAAAAAGAAAGAAGGAAAACCTGGAATACTTCTGGTCCGTAGTCCCGTTTGGCATTTCGGACATTTTATATCTTAGTCGTTGGTCCAGATACTGTCAAAAGCCCTTCGACATCGGTAAAGCTTGTAATAGGATACTCTTTTTTTGTTGAAGTTATGAATTATTTGTTCTTTGGATTAGAGCTGGTTACAGCATGGACACTCCTTTAAATTAGATTTATTAACACTATGATATTCTGCCAACAGATGGAGCTTCGTATCACGTATAAAACAGTGTTGCTGTACAAATTGCTTTCTTGAAGTAAGCGTCCCTCATTACAAACATAAGAATAACGTATGGAAATGGGTACGTGTGATTACTTTTGCATAATTTAATTCTGTTTTTGAAAGCATAGTTTACAATTAAGCTGTAACTCCAGTGGCTCAGTTGTAAACTTATGAGTTTGATGACTACGAACCAGAATCTGTTTTTCAGTAATTGGAGCGGGCAAGGAAATAAGACTATTGAGGGATGATTTAACAGAAATAATTTCTGGTTGTAAGATGTGGAACTGAATAACGAGTATCTTAAGAAACGCGCTAGAAACTTTAGTAACATACATGTTTGTGAAACACGTTATTCGAACCAGTTAAAAATGTGTAAGATAAAATAAAATTGAGTGAACTGTATTTTATGACTTTTTTGTTTCTACGAATAAAGAGAAAGTTTAACTAAGTTGACTTTACACCTTGCAAATTGTGTGATTTAAGCTCAAATAAAAGAACGAATTTTGAGCTTCGAAAACAGTCTTTACCGTACCTTAATAAGCTCTGAATCTGTGTTTTTGTTTTTCTGGCAACCAAAAAGTTTACCATAGAGTTAAGACGATTACGTTATAACGACTTAGAATCCAGATGATATAAAAACGAAAACGATTGTATGAGACCTGGTATCATTACTGAGTTTTGGAACAAGAACATGCAATAATATACTTTTATGGAGGTCTGAACATTTCTGTTTGTTCGTTTTTTTTCTTTAATTTTGTGCAAACCTACACGAGGCCTATCTGCGTTTGCTGTACCTAATATAGACAGAAGGCAGCTACTCATCACCATCCGCCACTAACCTTTTGGTCTGCTCTTTTACCAACAAATAGCCGGATTGACACTCAAATTATAACGTCCCTACGGCTGAAAGGGGGAGCATGCATGATGTGAAGGGTGATTGAAACCTGAGACCCTCGGATTACTAGTCCAGCGCCTTAACCATCAGTCCATGATGGACCAGTTTAATATGAGTGTTTGTTTGTGCTTTCTTATAGCAAAGCCACATCGGGCTATCTGCTGAGCCCACAGACGGGAATCGAACTGCTGATTTTAGCACTGTATATCCGTAGACTTACCGTTGTACTAGCAGGGGGCACCATTTGATATAAGTAATTTAATGAAAGAAAAAAAACAACACAACATAAATATTACAAATATTGGAGTTAGCTGTGTCTTGGTTATAATAAATATAAGTTATTTGTTGTCAAAGAACGAATTGTCGTCACAATTTACCATTTTAATCTCGTATAAACCGGAGCAAAATAAGTATTTCTATCCTCTGAGTAAAACTTAACAGCAACTTTATATCGCCTGTGGTTGTCAAGTAAATTAATGATTTCCATATTTAAATTAATTCTAATATAACGTACTTAACCCTCTATGATGATCTAATAAAATAAAACCGAACGTCTTGTCAATGGAATTACTTGTAATCAGGGCCAACTAAAAATGGAATAATTTATGGCGGAAAGAATGGGTAATAAAACGATTTTAAAACAGATTTAGTGAATGAATGATTAAATTTTATAAAATTACCTGACGATAGAAGAATCATTTGCTCTATTGGTGGGTAATAAGAAGAACTAACGACGGAATTATCTAGCAAAAGAATGGGTTGAAGAGAAATTATTTGGTTATAGAAGAAATAGTGTTATATTTTTATGGTATAAAATAACTTGTTGTTAGAATGATCTTATGATAAAATATTTCAATTATTGAATGTAGTAGTCTAGCGATGTTCGAATAGACTTATCATTTTACAATCTGTATGACAACTATTCATTAAACTTGTGAATAAATTTAATAATAAATTTTTCTAATGATTATTGTATCGAATGACTTATAGATGACAACTTTTAGTTATTATTTGTCGAGAAGTAATTTTGGTTTGGTTTTTGAATTTCATGCAAACCTACACGAGGGTTATCTGTGCTAGCTGTTTCTAATTTAGCAGTTTAAGACTTGAAGGAAGGCAGCTGGTCATCACCGCATAACGCCAACTGTTTGACTACTCTTTTACCAACGAACAGTGGGATTTACCGTCACATTATAACGCTCCCACGGCTGGAAAAAGCAAACATATTTAGTGTAACAGCGATTCGAACTCGCGACCCCGTAAGTAATTTTATAAATTTTTGGTAGATCACTCGATAACGAAATAGCCTATCTGATAATGTAGTAACCATGTATTGTGAACGGATAATAAGGTAATTTTGTTACAAAGTTTTTCTGATAAAGAAACAAACGTTACTTAATTTTTTATCTTACTTTGCAATAATTGGAGAATGACAAAAATTCATTAATTTGTTGCAGGTGAAACATATTAGGTTGTCCAGAAATAAATGTCATTTTTTATTTGTTTGTTTGTCTGTTTGTTTTGGAATTTCGCACAAGGCTACTCGAGGGCTATCTGTGCTAGCCGTCTCAAATTTAGCAGTGTAAGTTAAGACTAGAGGGAAGGCAGCTAGTCATCACCACCCACTGCCAACTCTTGGGCTACTCTTTTACCAACGAATAGTGGGATTGACCGTAACATTATACGCCCCCACGGCTGGGAGGGCGAGCATGTTTAGCGCGACGCGGGCGCGAACCCGTGACCCTCGGATTACGAGTCGCACGCCTTACGCGCTTGGCCATGCCGGGCCTTGTCATTTTTGAACTGCCAAGTTTGGAAAAGTATAAACCAGTGTTGTTAAAGATGCCTTAATCAAAATAAGCACCATTTGCTTCAACACACTTTAGCCAACGTGTAATGATACTGTTTATGTCTCTGCTGTAGAAATCAGAGTTTATATAGTCAATGAGCCCCCTAAGAACTTCTTCTGCAGTTGCCTGGTTTTGAAAGCATTTATTATTCAAAACGTTCTCAAAGTGCTTAAAAAATGAAAATCTGTAGGAAAAAGGTCTGGGTAAGAAGGTGGATGAGGCAGAATTTCGATTCCCAATTTGCTCAGTTTTTGAAGCATCAACCTTGACACGTCTCATGAGGTCGATATTGTTGATCTTCGGTCAGCCCATGTGGAACTCACTTATCCAACTTTTTCTTCTTTCAAATTGAACTCAGGTGGTTGGCAATGTTTGATATGCTTGTGTGTAGCTTTTCTGTAGGCACACGTGCCGTTATCTGAGAGTTTGTATCACCTCCTTCCCTTAATGTGTTTTAATCTAAGAATGGGTTCTTTCCACGACATTCATCGTCTTCAAGACTTTCATCTCCATGTTGAAACCTTTTGTAGCTTTTCGTTCAAGTTTGTAGTCGTAGAGGAAAATCAGTCCTTCTTGTCCATGCTGCCTTGGAGATTGTGAAACTTACTCTATAAGCGACAAAGATTGGATTAAATCAACCAACCAACGATAAGTTATTCAATATTCAGCTTCTAAATGTCATTTGAGAATTCCGACATTTATATTTGGACAACCTGATAAAACACAATACATGGTGTTTAAGTCAAATATAAAATGTAACCCTTTATCTAATGAAATATAAGTTAATAAAAAATTAAAATTGCATCATAAAATCATCAACAAGTACAAATACTCTTGTAAAATACGTGAATGTCGATATATAATAATGCATGTTAATACGAAAAGAAAACAAAACGCACACAGTATTCGTTTCAAAAAACTCATTAAAACTATTTATAGCAAGTCTTGCCTCTATTAAGATGAAAGACATATATTTTATAAGTGTAAAAGTTTGTTTGCTTTGTTTTTGAAATACGCGCAAAGCCACATGAGGCCCATCTGTGTCAGCAATCCTAAATTTAACAGTGTAAAACTAGAGGGTTTGGTTTGTTTTCAATTTCGCGAAAAGCTACACGAAGGCTCTCTGTCATCCCTAATTTAGCTATGTAAGACTAGATGGAAGGCAGCTAGTTATTAGAACCCACAACCAACTATTGGGCTACTCTTTTACCAACAAACAATGTGATTGGCCATCACATTATAACGCCTTCCACGGCTAAAAAGGAGTACGTTTAGTGTGATAGGAATTCGAACCCGCGACCTTCAGATTGCGGATTAAATATTCCTAGTTACCAGGCCATGACGGGACAAATGCATAATTAGTGAATAAAAGAACATTGGTCTTTTATATCAATTTTTCTTCACTGAAATTCAAGTAATTATGTCTTTGAAATCCCTAATCGTAAAAAAAGGAATGCGCTATCTATTCTTTAATACGCTATTTGGGTATATAAGTATTTATTAGTTGTAATATCGGGTTTTGATACACGATACACGTGGTGGGCAAACGAACAAGTACCAGCAGTATGTGAGGAATAAGTAACATGAAAGGTTTGACTCAATAGAATATTCTGATGTGTACTCCATAGAATATTATGATGTGTACTCTGATTTTTTAACGGAAATATAAACGGGTACTTTGCATGCAAAAGTAATTTTAGAAACATATAGCGAACAAATTTTGAATTAATTAGTTAAAGAGCAATTATTCCAGTTACAATTAAATGAAATTCCAACATCATTTCTTCTGGTCTGTATGAAATCATATATTATTATTTTTGTTCGTTATTTCTCTTAATCTTTTGTTGACTTCAATCAAAAATGTGTTTGTGTGTTTTTTTTTCTTACAGCAAAGCCACATCCAGCTACCTGCTGTGTCCACCGAAGTGAATCGAAGTCCTGAGTTTAACGTTGTTATTCTGTAGACATACCACTGTCCCATTAGGGGACGACTTTAGTTGAAAGTTGAATTTCAAAACTGCGGAATTGTAAAGGGGCCTGGCATGACCTAGCGCGTTAAGGCGTGCGCTTCGTAATCTGAGGGTCGCGAGTTCGCGCCCGAGTCGCGCCGAACATGTTCGACCTCCCAGCCGTAGAGACGTAATAATGTGACGGTCAATCCCACTTTTCGTTGGGAAAAGAGTAGCCCAAGAGTTGGCGGTGGGTGGTGATGACTAGCTGCCTTCCCTCTAGTCTTACACTGCTAAATTAGGGACAGCTAGCACAGATAGCCCTCGAGTTGCTTTGTGCAAAATTCCAAAACAAACAAACGTATTGTAAAGTGTTCTTTAAATTCCCTTTTCTTTAATTTTCTAGATTACACAAAGACTGATTATTCTTTTTTATTTCTAATATATATTTCGACAATGAGCTGACAATAATTGAAATTGTATATAACTAGACGAATGGAAAGGACAAAAACGTCATTAAAGTTATTAGTAATTGTGCCAACAAATAAGTATAATTTTCTTGCTATACTTTTATGCTAATATTTGCTTGTCACGTTCTAATGAAAGGACAATTTAATCCACTGAAAGTAATATGTCACACGAGGAAAAATTATTTTAAAAAATCTAGCATGTTAAAGCATAATCTCTATCGTTTCTTTGTTTGTACTTAAGCAGAGAAAGTTACACATTAGGCCACCTATACACATCACATTACACATCTATACTTTGCTCACCATGGATAACGAAACTCAGATTTTGGAATATAAGCTCTCAAGCTCACCGCTATGCCACTTGGACAGAGCAGAAGATTTAGTATCTAAACGTGATATTAATATCTATTGCTCTGCTCTATTAGATGTATAATGAACTTTGAACTTTTAAAATTGAAAGTATATATAACTAATTCCATCATTCTTGAATTAGGTTACTGCTCTTTATACCTAATTTAAACATTGTCTGTCGAATCATTATAATTATATTATTTCCCTGTGGGGTTAAAATGAAGTTTGTTATTTAGTTGATAGAAATTAGGCGCCTGACTAGAAAACGTTTTAGTTATATTGAATTTTGTGCAAGGCTACACGAGGGTTATCTGTACTAGCAGTATTTAATTTATTAATAACTGTCTAGAAGAAAGGCAGCTAGTCAACACCAAACATCACCAATTTTTGGGTTACTCTCTTGCTAACAAATAGTGAGATTGACTGACACGTTATATCGCCCACACGGTTTGTTTTGTTTGTTTGTTAGGAAGTAAGCACAAAGCTGCACAATGAACTATCTGTGATTTTCCCACCACGGGTATCAAAAACCGGTTTTTTAGCACAGATGAAATAACGAGCATATTCTGTGACGGAAAATCGAACCCGCGATCATCAGACTGCAAGTCGAACGTCATAACCATCACCTCATGGTCGTTCCCAGCTATATAAAGAGTTATAGAGAAACATTGCTGTTAATCGTGTTTCTTATGTTTAATAAGAGTGTTTGTAAAGTATATTTAGCTAGTGATGGGTCCTAGTTTTAGATAAACATTTCTCATTAAGGTAATTTTTTTTTACCCAAAACTGCATTTTGGACAGCAGTTCTTTTGGTTTGTCTATTTTTGAGCTACATTTTTTTACGGTCTCATTTTCTGAAAAGCTGAACATTACTATTGTACTTTTAAGTTAAATTAGGCTTAAATTTAGGTTTAGTTCAACAACAAATAATTTCAAATACTTTTACTTATTTTTGGTTTAGATTCTAATAATTTTCGGAGTACCTTCGTTATCCATAATATTCATTTCTGTTTCTAGCAAACTGAGGTGAGAGTGGCCCAGCTGTTGACGTGTCAAACTATGGATCTGGGAAATAAAAGTGGTACAAAGGAGTTAGGATTGGATACAGAACTGACCACCTTACCGTTTTGTGATTTATCAGGTCAAAATTAAGTACGACCGTAGCGAAGATAACTCTTGAATAGCTTCGTGAGAATATCCGAAAATAGATAAAAGTAAAGTTTTGTTTGTAATTATGCACAACTCTACACCATGAACTAATTCTTTTCTTCCCATCACGGGTATCGAAACCGGCTTTCTAGAAGTGTAATTCCGCAAACATACCATTGTGCCACTAAGGGGAGGATTTTACAGAAATCATTCGAAAACATCATAAACGTTAACAGAACAAGAATCTATGAAATATCCAAGTAAGCTGTTTTTATGTTTCTAAGCACAGAGACACACGACGTGTTCTATGCGCTCTGCCCATCACTGGGAATTTCAAGTCAATCGTTAACGTGGCCACATAATGATGAAGCGAACCGTGAAAATGAATGCACAAGATAATTAGATATCAAATGTTGCTTCGTCTGATTCGTTCCGCAACGGACGTGAATATCGCTCTTAATTAAACAGTTCGATAAGAACGGTCACACATCACTCTTCGTCGAAGTAAATGCACTTTTAAGTACCACGTGTTAATTTCCGTAAAACAATGTTTGAAGGATACAATTATCGTGGATTCTCAAGACAACAAGTAGTGAAATAAATCTAAGTTAAAGTACGTATAATAAAGTGGATATAATGGGTAAATTTAAATGTTTTAGTGTAATCCCCAATCCCTGAGTGAAATTTTAGCGCTCGTGAGACATCAGTTCAGAAGCCTTTTTTGTTTTGTTTTTGGAATTTCGCACAAAGCTACTCGAGGGCTATCTGTGCTAGCCGTCCCTAATTTAGCAGTGTAAGACTAGAGGGAAGGCAGCTAGTCATCACCACCCACCGCCAACTATTGGGCTACTCTTTTACCAACGAATAGTGGGATTGACCGTAACATTATACACCCCCACGGCTGGGAGGGCGAGCATGTTTAGCGCGACGCTGGCGCGAACCCGCGACCCTCGGATTACGAGTGCACGCCTTAACGCGCTCGGCCATGCCAGGCCGTTCAGAAGCCAAATAAAGATATCGAAAAGCGCTACCTCATTTATTATGTTTGTAATTAACAAGGAAATAAATACTAAACAAATATGATAAAGGAAATCTTATACACTTTGTAGCAGATAAAATAAAAACAATTAAAGTGAGCAGAAATTTGAACGAGTTTAATTTAGATTACGGTTTCTATTAAGTTTTTTTTTTGGGGTCAGCTTACTACAGGCAATGTTTAAATTCTGTCCGTCTGTTTCCTTAATATTCTGATAAAGTTAATCAAAATAAAGTAAACTGCCATTACTGTATTACTGATAACTGTAATTACTATGTTATTAATGTTAAGCTTATGTTGCTGTTTTTAACGTGGCAGTTCTGGTTATACAGTTTCCCCGGTAGTTTCCTTGGAAATAGATCATTTTAATGATCTATATTTAGACAGCCAAACTGGAATTATTCTTCTATTTAATTAGTATGGATAAGCGGAATCAAAATATCCTGTCTTGTCATCGTCATGATGGTATCCTCACTTCGATAAACCGAATAATTAGTGATACGTAACAATTAGGAAGCTTAACGAGTATAGTGCTTTCAGGAAGATGTAATAATTAGAACAAAACAGTTTCACTAAAATCGTCAGAGTACATCTATGTTGTGAGTCGGCTGTACAAAGACATTAATTTAGTCATGTTCATGCTGCACATCTGTCCGATACTTCGCATCGTACGACGTTTTCCTCGCTGAAAAGATTAAACATTTAATTATCATTACTTCTCGTACCATATTTTCACGCACGTGCATCCATTATAAAGAGTTTAAGGTGAAATATTCCTCATACAATTATGCCTCGCGAATGTATATGTGTGTGTGTTTGTGTGTTCGTCTCGCGAAGGTTCGTATTTCTCTGATTCATGTTGGAGCAAACGCCATGTTTTGGTTACCAAGGAAACAGAGATGCAATCACCAGGAAACACATAAATAACTTTGCGTAAACCAAATCGAATTAGTGAAACTATGCAGAGCATGAGTTTAGTATCTCAGAGAACACAAAGTTTCAAAGGTAGTAATGGTAACTGGTAAAACTAAATAACAAATAAAGGTAACAATGAAGAGTACTCATTCATGCACGGATAAATATAATTGAGTTTAATGTCAAATAATATATGTTAATTGCTTTTCTAATCTCTAGTCTTAAGAATATGCTGTTGTATTTAGATTAATAGACAAATTAGTAGCTGATTGAATCAATAATAATTTGACCTCTGCAATAGTTTACGTTTCACTGATGTGAATGTTGTTTGACCAGAACACTGGAACTAATATTAATAATCAGAAAAAAACACCCAGCTTAAAGATCTCGTTTTCTTACGATAAATAACCATTCAAGAAAGGAGAATTGAAAAGTTTTATTTGTAGTAACTCTAGTTAATGCATAACAACTTATTTTGTTTTCAATGTTTGTTGTCTTTATCCCTTTATGCCTAGATCCAACATGGTATTTCATTCAGTTTGATATTAAAATAAAGTCTATTTTTACATCATTGGCGGGTACTGATATTTTTCAACCTAAGCTTCGTTTGGTGGACAAAAGGTTTAAGCAGCTATCTCAAAGACTCTTCCTTGTCAAGTACAACCGTTCTTAATTTTAAACTACTGATCAGAGAGGAAGTGGCTAGTTACTACTACCCGCCTTCACGACGGCTTTGTCTTCTCTTCTGAAGCGAATAAGGAAACTGACTGTCACTTTTAAAATCTCCTGACACATGTTCTGTTTTTCTAACAGCCTGAAATAAAATGTTATAATTGTTTAGCTGTAATTTAAGCTTTTGTTTTAAGAAAAGATAAAAGTTAATAATTCCCAGTAGTCTTATTTTAAAATATATGCAAACAACAATAAAAACACAAACGAATGCCAAAGAAAAAAACAAATGATTTAAAACCAAATGTAAATAAATCCTTTATGCTAGACGTAAACATGTAGAAATCTAGGGAAAGTTCTCAAGTGTCGTAGACAGCATGGCCAACTGGTTAGGGCGATCGACTCTTAATCTGAGAGTCGCGAGTTGAATTCCCTCAAACACCAAACATGCTGGCTCTTTCAGCCGTGGTAGCTTATAATGTGACGGCTAATCCCAGTATTTGTTGGTAAAAGAGTAGCCCGAGAATTGGCGGTGGGTGGTGATGACTAGCTACCTTCCTTCTAGTGTTACACTTCTAAATTAGGAACGACTAATGCAGATAGCCCTCTAGTAGCTTTACACGAAATTAAAAACAAAGAAACAGACGAAAACCGGGATTCTTATTCTCACATCTTTTGCATCTTGTATAGCATTTACGTGACGTACAATATAAGTACTTATTTAGTTTGTCATAAAATCAGTTTATAACTGCATCCACATCAGCAGATTGTAACGAAAGCTTGCTTGAGCAAACAGTATTTACAAATACAGCGTGTTCGTTTTGCTGCTGTCATGGCAGGTTCCTGTACTGTTGGGCTTAGTTACAGCCGTTTGGGAAAATTTCCTGAGCTCCTCAGAAACACTTAGATGTCTTTATGTTTTGTAGAGGTTTTTACATACAAGAATAGAGGCTGACTTTGATAGAGAGCGTTTTCATTGTTTCTGTTAAGTATTAGACCTTTTATAGTGTTTTAGCCTACTTATCACGCTCTATTAAACAAGACTTCATCTCGCAGTTCCCAGTTGATACCTTAGACAAGTTACAATGGAAGGAGCCTTGGTCGTTAAAACAAAACTGTTTAATGCATACTCAATCCTCTATAATGCTCTAATACACGGACACTAATATTTAATCATTCGACTGAAAGAAGCGCTTTGCGTTTTACAATAAACTAGCAAATATAAAATATATTGCAATGTATTGATATCTT
The DNA here is from genome assembly GCA_011833715.1 of Carcinoscorpius rotundicauda. Taxonomy (NCBI): domain Eukaryota; kingdom Metazoa; phylum Arthropoda; class Merostomata; order Xiphosura; family Limulidae; genus Carcinoscorpius; species Carcinoscorpius rotundicauda. The sequence goes on along the minus strand of CM022404.1, from coordinate 41,455,665 downwards.
TGTTTTTGTTTTTCATATCGCTTCATAATACAGATTCTGTTGCGTTGTGTAAGCTGTCATTGGATAAGTTCATGCGAAAAATTATTTCACATTCGTAATCTGGATTAGGAGTTGCTGTGTTAGTAAACAGAAAATTAAGGTTAACACTTGTTTTGTGAAACAAACAATTTTTAAGCCTTTCTTACATCGCACAAAAGAAACATTGCTCAAATATTGTTTGCCCAAAGTAAAATGTGAAACTTAATTCAATTTAAAAAACTTTGGTAAATATGAATACATTCGAAGATTGTTTGTTTGCTTCTTTTTAATTTCCCGCAAAGCTCCTCGAGGGCTATCTGCGCTAGCCGTCCCTAATTTAGCAGTGTAAGACTAGAGGGAAGGCACCCACCGCCAACTCTTGGGCTACTCTTTTACCAACGAATAGTGGGATTGACAGTCACATTATAACGTCCCACGGCTAGAAGGGCGAGTACGTTTTGGTGTGGCGGGTATTCGAACCCGCGACCTTCAGATTACGAGTAGAACGCCTTAGCCCACCTCGCCATTCGGGGAACATATTCGAAGAAATAGTTGAATTTAGAAAATAATTGTTCAGTTAGTAATTAATAACTTTACCGTTATTGTGAACTTTATTTGAAGTTAGCACTAACGGAAATTATTCTAGTTAAAGCTAATACCTGACAATAATACCATTACTTTATCTAGATTTTTTAACAGGTACCAGCTAAAAGGCCTCGGCATGAGGCTTTTGATGGTTAAGTCACTCGACTCGTAATCTGAAGGTTACGGATTTGGATACCCGCCACACCAAAACATTCTCGCTCTTTTTGCTGTAGGGGCATTATAATATGACGGTGAATCCAATTATTTGTTAGGAAAAGAGTAGCCCAAGAGTTGGCGCTGGATAGCTACTTTTCATCTCGTCTTACACTGCTAAATTAGGGATGGCTAGTGCAGGTAGCCCTCGAGCAGCTTTGCGCGAAAATTACAAATTTACTAACAAACCAATAGAAAGAGATTATTAAAAAAAAAAGGAACGAGTAAAGTTAAGTCATCAAATAAAAATGTATTTTGTATATTGGTGAGACTACTGTCGTTTTGCCAGCATTTCATTAGCTGCATATAGTAAACAAGAGATTAAAACTAGTATTTAGACTAATAGCTCCATCTGCAAAGCCGATGTCATCAAATATTCACCTCATTCTGAACAGTGTATAGAGTTTAAAAGTGACAAGCAGTTCCCTTATTCGCTTCGGGAAACTAGACAAAGACGTCGTGAAGGCGGATAGTAGTAACTAGCCACTTCCTCTCTGATCAGTAGTTTAAAATTAAGAACGGTTGTACTTGACCAGAAAGGGTCTGCGAGATAGCCGCTCAATCCATTTGTGCATCAAACGAAGCTTAAGTTGAAAAGTATCAGTACCAGGTAATGCTGTAAATTAGACTTTATTTTAATATCAAGCTGAATGAAATACTTTGCTGAATCCACGCATAAAGGGATAAAGGCCGTAAACATCAAAACAAAATAAGTTGTTATGCATTAACTACAGTTATTACAAATGATTCTTCGCAGTACTTCCTTCTTACAAACTTTGAAGTCTGATATAAAATAAAGCTGTTTATTTGATCATTTCAGTGAGCATGACTGTTAAAACTGAACTGTTTTGCGAAACAAGTTTATAAGTGTTTCAGATTGTTGTTGTTGTTGTGAATTAAGCACAAAGCTACACAATGGGCTATCTGTGCTTTGCCCACCACGGATATCGAAACCCGGATTTTAGCGTGTAAGTCCGCAGACATACCGCTGAGCCACTGGGGGAGCTAAGTGGTTCAGAAAAAAACAACAACTTTATCCTATAACTTAAACCTGAACAAACGTGAATGTTATTAGCATATTTGTAATCTTTAAATAAAATTTATATAATAGATGTATTCCTTTTAATTTTTATCAACTTCACAGCCAAATATAAAATTACATTTTAAGTTATTGTAATTGTAGCAGAAAATATCATTGGCTGGTGTTTGTTCTCTTTTCAAGTTAAGTATGTTAGTTGGACTTAGAACAATCAGTTAGAAACTCGCGAATTCAGAAACTACATATGACTTCATCAACTCTCACTGGCAGGAAAACAATCATTTATTTAATGGCCAAATACACTTAATATACAGTAATTAAAACTGCAGAATTAATAAAGTAAGTCATTGTTATTAATTATATTTCATGTGCCACCTTTTTTAAAAATAATTATGGACAGTGAAAATGGCCAATTACATCAAAGCTCACAAACGATTTGTATTGTTATTGGTGGGGAACAGAGAGTGGTACTTGACTTCTATTCAAGTATCTAAGCCAAATATACCATATAAAATAACTTGTGCTTTTAGGTTTTTGTTAGAAATTTTATGCAGATATCAGAATTGTTGATTAACCTGATATTGCTTCAGTTTTCAAAGATAACTTGTTACCGAGTGCTGCTTATTGAAAATGGTTACAAATATCAACTTAATACCAATTAATGCGGCGTTTGAGAAAAAGTCCGAATTAAAAACAAGCTTATTTTGGGTCGGATTTCGATCTATTTCTATGTTTCATTACTTGATTGGTGGTTGTTTCCTAGAAGGAATAAGGTCTAATAACTTCACTTTCATAAGGAGTAAAAGGCTTGGTTGTCATTTAATCATCAGTATGGTCCTCTGGTGTATTTCTTTTGGCATCAATATAATGAATCTAATAACGAATTTTCATAACGAAAACTTTATGAAGAGACCTGGGGCTTCTATCATTGCTTACACAGGACTCTCCCTTATGTCGATAATTCCAGCACTGATAAATGGGCTTCTCATGCTTATTAAAGCTCCTCGATTTCCTATTCTTGTTCAAACATACATAGAAATAGAACAACTCATCACCTTGTCGGAGAGTGATGGTATGATCCTAGCACGGATTGCAAAGATATCAAACGGAGTCTCCATGTTTGCTGGTTTGATGGTGGCACTCCTTTCTGGAATTAGTTCTCCGACCACACTTATTCATCATTTTAACCTTTATTATCCCTCACAAAACTTCTGGTTAGTTTTTTTTGGCATTATTTCTTTAATTTCAGGTTTGGTGTTAATACCTCTCGTTTTCATCATTCCTATATGGATAATATATTTTGCTGAGTGCTTGAAGCTATATTTTGAAAAGCTTAATGACAGAATATTCAGTCTGATAAGGATGCACAGATATGAAAGACCTTTATATTGTGAATTAAATAAACTTCTGTGTTCTTACAATAAATTAGTCCAGTTGCTGGCAGACACTAACTGTTCCCTCTCTCCAGGCCTTTTCTGTTTCTATGCTACTAACACTACGTTTTGTTGTTCTATTGCGTACTACACTATTTCAGAAGATACAAATAGATATGAAAGTTTCATATGTTTTACCATCTTGGCAGGAGCTTTGATGTGCTTATTTCTACCAACTTACGTCGCGGAGATGATGAATAGAGAGGTAAATAATCAAAGGTCAATTTCATCTTTGAGAGGTTAATTTCATCAGAATCTTTGTGCACTACGATATCAGCTAAAGAGCTTTAAGATGTACTCCTGAAAATTTTTTATTAGTTTTTTTGATATTTATGTCGCTCGTATGATTCTACTATATATTTATTACTTTTTTATATACGACGAGATTTCAGTAAATTTCAATTAACTTTGTTTGGTTTATTGTGGACAGAGAGGATAGAGTTTTAATACATTATCCTGGTTTTCATTATTCAGAATTTTTAAGAGGTATACTTCTTGGTGAGATAATAATAATTTATTTTACGTTTTGGATTACACATTTTTTATTATTAACTCTGGTTATTTTGATTTGCTTCGTATGAGATACAATAAATTAACTATTGTAACTGTGGTTTAGTTACGATGCATACTATTGTTAATACGAATTATCAGTGTTTGTGTGTTGTTAAAAGTTTGATAAATAAATTGAAATCAACGTTGGATATTTTTAAACATCCTATTTAATTCGCTGACGTCTTTAATAAAGTTTTTAAAATTGTGTAATTACAAGACGTTCATTTTAATTACTAATTAAATTTTACGGAACTGTAAGTTTTAATGAATAAATGAAATATTTTAACACCTCAATTCGTGATACTATGCGTTTATTGAGATCTTTTTGGAAAAAAAAATGATATGTTACGAATTACAATACAATTTATTTCATTTCGTAATCAAGCAAATTGCAAGTGTAATCTTTACTATGAATTAAGAAGTAAGTTAGTAGTCACTACAAATAACTAACTGTAGTAAATTACAACATAAATAAAATATTCTTTGAGACATTTATCGGCAGAGTATCCGTGACTAAATTCAGTTGAACGGACGACAACTGTTGTAGAGGAGGACCTGAACCTATGTTTCTACAACAGGCAATTGTCGTTCATTCAACTGAATTTCACCAAGGAAAAGATTTATTGATTTCTTATGACCATACGAAACATTTGACGTTTTACAGGCATCTTCTACCCATCGAGCTCTGGCGAACCTTCTTCTTAGAGATATGTGTGAGAAAGATGCGAGAGTCGTAAGTATTATTCGATAAAAACTTCGCTTACTGTATGTCAAATAACAACATATCAGTGTCACACATTAAAATTTCATAAATACTTCATACCTATGATATCACTCTACGTAGGCCTCTTTTATTGGTCCACCGCTGTGACAGCGATAAGTCTTCGGATTTACGACTTTAAAATCACGTGTTCGCTTCCCTTGGTAAACACAGTAGATAGCCCGACGCGATTTTTGCTATAAGAAAAATACACACGAAGTTTTATTATTACCTGCAGTTAAGCAGGTCATAGAAAGGTCCTGAATTGTATTTTTTTTTCACGTTCAAATTCTTTTGGCTTATACCTCCATAATCTCTTGACTGATTTTAAATCTAATTACAGTTTTGGATTCAGGAGCTCAAATCCTTTCGAAGGATGTGTTTGGCCCCTCATATCATGAACACAAAAATGTTTTATTTTTGTTAGCAAGTAACTTTTATAAAGAGTACACTCTTTAAAAAAAACTCGGTAGGAAAATCGTTACTAGTAAATGTATTTTTAACTGAGAAATTGATGATATATAATCGTTTATAATTTTTCTACTTTAAAAACTCTTTTTGTGTTTGCTCCAGATGATCATTCTAATTTTTATTTGTTTTCTTAACATTAATTAGCATTGTCCATAAAAGGAACAATTTGTTTTATGGTGATAATTCTGCAGATCGCGAGTTCGAATAGTGCTACCAAACATCCTTGCACTGTTAGACGTCAGGAGGTTATAATGGTACAGTCAATCCCACAACTTGTTTGTAAAGAGTGGCACAAAAATGAGTATTATATGGTGTTCACTATTTGGCTTTTTTTCTGGTCTATCACTTTAAAATTGAAGACGGCTAATGCAGATAGTCCTCGTGTAGTCTTACGCAAAATTATAAACAAGTAATCCAGTTAGAAAGGTGGGTGTTTTCATTCTTGGCTTGAAACAATAAAACTTGCTCTTTTTTCTCGGATCTAACAAAAATGAACACATAATATTAAAAAAAATGCATACGAATAAACTGAGATTTGAAAACGTGGAGAAAAAAATATAAAGGATAGAAAGACAAAGAATCGAGAAAGTGAATGAATGATGATGAAGAAAAGTGAAAATGTGAGCAAAATACACGTGTTTCAAAATTTGAATAGTGAAGTAATTTAGACATATTAGCTTTAAAGTTAGAAAATAATTACCTTTACTCTACAGATAATTAAAACTTATTGTAACCAACGTTTCATGACAGCAGCTTCATTGGGACTAGCAGTATGGAAACTGTTATTAAACTTCTAGTCTTGATAAAGTCGATTAGTTTTGCACAAAACTGAACAAACAAATGTGAGGTCAATCCCACTATTCGTTGGTAAAAGAGTAGCCCAAGAGCTGGCGGTGGATGGTGATGACTAGCTGCCTTCCCTTTAGTCTTACACTACTAAATTAGGCACGGCTATTGGAGATTGTCTACGTGTAGCATTGCGCGAAATTCAATGTATATTTGCAACGTTTTTTTCTGGAAGTTTACATTGTAAAGTTAGTACATTTTAATAAGACCTGGCATAGCCAGGTGGTTAAGGCACTTGACTCTTAATCTGTGGTCACGGGTTCAAATCCCCGTTGCACCAAACATGCTCGACTTTCAGTCGTGGGGGCGTTATAAAGTGACGGTCAATCCCATTATTCGTAAATAAAAGAGTAGCCTAAGAGTTAGCGGCGGGTGGCGTTGACTAGTTGCCCTCCATCTAGTCTTACACTGCTGAATTAGGGACGGCTAGCACAGGTGGCTCTCGAGTAGCTTTGAGCTCGAAATTCACGAAACAAACAATATTAGTGAAACGTATGATTGACGTTAACTTTAAATTCTATACGTATCTAGTTTCGTAATGTTTAGAATATTCAGTTTCTCTTTACCCCTATTTCTAAGTTAAAGATGTTAAGCTTAGGCTTCATATTTGTTTAAAAAAATTAACCATTCCTCTTTCTGTTGATAATGACTTCGTAAGTGAAAATATGCTGAACGATTATATTTTAGCATTCAGCTGAATGTTTTACGTCAGAAACTATAAGTATTTTTCCTTTTTTTATCATATTAAATATCTTTGCAGGTTGTCTATCCGTGCTTTCATAAAAGTTCTTTTCTTTTTTAATGTAGATTCAAGGATTCATGATCACGTGCCATGGATATGACGTCACATTTAACGCGTCCGGTTTCTTCAGGATCACTTTCTCCTTGTTTGTTTCGGTAAGTTTGGTTTTGTTCGATACCCCTAATATTACACCACACTTTACTTTTTAAAGATATTTTTTGATTGAATCTTCAGTGACTTGGTTCTCAGGTATCACAACATATTATTTGTGTGTAAAATGATTTTCTGCTCTGAAAGATATGTTTCTTATCTTTTTGCTTTTTCTGCAATGTAAATTGACATCACGTAAAGACAAGAAGTTGGACAGATGAAAAAAAACGTAACTTACCCATATAGATGAGGGTAAAATTTGACCTTGCAATGTATACAAGGAGCAACGAGTATGGGTCGAAATATTCATTGTTTTTTGTTGCTTCTTGGTGGCCCCCCAGTGGCTCAGCGGTAAGTCTGCGGACTTACACGCTAAAATCCGGGTTTCGATACCCGTGGTGGGCAGAGCACAGATAGCCCATTGTGTAGCTTTGTGCTTAATTTAAAAAAAAACAAAACAAAGCTTCTTGGTGTGATATTCTATTTTACTTATATTGTAACACCTAAACTCTGGACTTAGGATACAGAAATACTTATGTTCATGACAATTCATCTGTTAAGTTAATAGCAAAAAGGAATCTGGTTTTTTTTGACACAACATGTATTACAATGCTGTTTCTATAAAATATTAGTATACGTGTATAATGTATACAAATAAAAAATATTTTCGAGAGTTGGAATTTGTTGTACGGATGTGTGATGTCAATCACTCAGAAACAATGTAAAGTAGAGGCAATGATGGCCAACTTGAAACATAGTTTACAATAGAATTTTGTAACTACTACTTATTAATAATATTTATAGAAGCAGACAATCCGTTCGATACTACGTCACTTTTAGATAATTTGGTTGACCTCATTATTTTAATTTTTGAGTTATTGTGTGATCAACATGAAACAGAAGAAAAAAGAACAAGGTATTCATACATTGGTTTATGATATCAGCAAGACATTTCCAGAACCTGTGGTCAGTCATCACATAGCTATTGTTATGAAAGGAAACACTCGATAGCATTGTATAGTTCTGGTGACACACGGAGGATGTATTTAAAACACTATTTCGATGAATAATCAGTCATTCTTACACAGACAGTGCTGCCATCTGCCTTATATGTATGTATTCATATCAAATAAAATAACGAGCTTGAGTGATAATATCTTTTTTGTCCGGTGTTGTTAAATCATAGGAGTATGTTAGCCTAAAGTCAATTTCTACTAGTTTACTTTTTTGTTTCATGAGTATCTCGACTCTTTGTTTAGTGTCAAACTTCTGTAGGCTTCGCATGGCCTAGCGCGTTAAGGAGTGTGCTTTATAATCTGCGGGTCGCCGGTTCGCGCCTAAGTCGCGCCAAACATGCTCGCTCTACCAGCCGTGGGGGCGTATAATGTGATGGGTCAATCCCATTTTTCGTCGGTAAAAGAGTAGCCCAAGAGTTGGCGGTGGGTGGTGATGACTAGCTGCCTTCCCTCTAATCTTACTCTTCTAAATTAGGGACGGCTAGCACAGATAGCCCTCGAGTAGCCTTGTGCGAAATTCCAAAACAACCAAAACAAATCAAACTTCTGGTTAGTTGTGGCTTTGTGAAGAAGTGTCATTTTGGAATACACTCCTTCTGTCGCAATGGTAAAGAAAGATAATGGATGAAATTTGATCTTCTAAGACGTTTTTTTTAACAAATTGTTAAGGTAATTTCATGTGACCGTTTAAGGGGAGAGAGTTTTAATAAACAGCACCCTACCCCTCACCCTTCCTATTTAAATAATATTCTTCACAATGTTGTCTCTGTGCATAAACACAGCCCAACAATGGAAATATTAAAAACCTGATCGATTGCTATATGACGCATCCATGGATAACATATAATGGTCATCATTACATCTGATGGACACTCGTCTATGGAATTTAATAAGGAGTGGATTAAGGACGGCTGTCTTGCAGCAGCCTCACATAAATTGTTTAATTAACCAAATACGGTGGGTTATTTACAAAGGAAATTCCATTTATCTAAATCAACAGCTTAACTTTATAGTTAATAAAAATGTTTACTGTTTGTTTGAATTTCGCGCAAAGCTACTCGAGGACTATCTGCGCTAGCCGTCCCTAATTTAGCAGTGTAAGACTGGAGAGAAGGCAGATAGTCATCACTACCAACCGCCAACTCTTGGGCTACTCTTTTATCAAGGAATAGTGGGATTGACCGTCACATTATAACGCCCGCTCGGCTGAAAGGGAAAGCATGTTTTGGGCGACCGAGATTCAAACCTGCAACCCTCGGATTACGAGTCGAACGTCTTAACACGCTTGGCCGTGACGTGTAAAAATGTTTTATACACTCTTACAAAATAAATTTATTTTACGATCTTTTAACATTAGTTCTACTTCAGACTATAATTAAATTAATTCCAACTATCTACAGTAAGGAACGCCACTTGGAAATTTATGTTTAACTTATACGCCATGTATCAGAAGTGAAAAAAACACAAAAAACAGTTCGCTTAGATTAGGAAGTTGTTGATTTCTCTGTTGCAAAATAAAAGACAAATGATCGATTAGTCCTTGTACAAACAGGTCCTTAAATATTCGATATATTAGCAGTGATGTCTGATGCTTTACACCTCCGTTTTATAATTAATTGTAACGATCTGGGGATGTGGAATTATGTTTGATGTTGGTTTTTCATACAGTTCGCACATCACTGTTACGCACTGTAGTCTCATAGTTTGAACTGTTTCCGTTTCGAAATTAAGAACTTTTCGAACGATAAGTGTCTCTCAATTGCTTTTTTTGCATTTTTGCTCAAAGCTACAGAAGGGTTTAATTGTGTTTTACTGTTTAGCCCAGACTTTCACACGAACTTTTATTGACAACTGTGATTATTCTGAGTATCAAAGTGGTGTTAGGTTTTCGTTTATTTTGAATTTCGCGCGAGGGCTATCTGCGCTAGCCGTCCCTAATTTAGCAGTATAAGACTAGATGGAAGGCAGCTAGTCATCATCACCGACCACCAACTCTTGGGCTACTTTTTTACCAACAAATAGTAGGACTGATAGTAACATTATAACGCCCCCACGGCTGAAAGGGTCAGCGTGTTTTTAGTGACGGGGATTCGGACCCGCGACCATCCGATTACGAGTCCAGAGCCCAAATAACCTGGCTATGCCGGGTCATAGGTGTCTGCCCACTTTTGAAATGGTTTTACTTTCGTCTACTTACTTACTGTGCTCAAGTATATCACCTCTTCTAATGATATTTTAAACGTATGGCTTTGTAAATACTTATTAACGCATATATGCATAATTATACCTATTCATTTATTAGGCCTTAAGAAACAGCTGTAATGCTTGTCACACGCAGCGTGAACTCATACTGTATATGTGTGTGCGTGCGTGCGATTATCATCTCACTTCCAAAAGTATATATTTTTTATCTCTTTGTAATAATATGTATAATTTTTAATCACCTGCTAGTATTTATCCTAGAATAATCTGACATTATTTTATTCAACTTTATGAATGCTATCCTTAAGAAGAGTATGTACTAGTTGCTCATAAATTAAACTCTGATTGTATGATAACGTGTTTTTTAACAGTTTATATTCAGTTATTTTTTATTCACATTCTGGTAACTACTTACTACTGGTACAAGCCGACCCGGCCAACCCCCTCAAGGCGTGCGACTCGTAATCTGAGGGTCGCGGGTTCGTATCACCATCGCGCCAAAAATGCTCATCCTTTCAGCCGTTGGGGCGTTATAATGTGACGGTCAATCCAACTATTTGTTGGTAAAAGAGTAGCCCAAGAGTTGGCGGTGGGTGGTGATGACTAGTTACCTGCTCAATTAGGGGCGAGTAACCCTCGAGTAGCTTGGTGCGAAGTTCAAACAAGCTGCTCTATTTTGGGCTTTTATTGATAGTTAAGCCCACGATGGCCAGGTAGTTGAGGCGCTTGACTCGCAATCTGAAGGTTGTGGGTTCGAATCCCTGTCACACCAAACATGCTCGCCTTTTTAGTCATAGGAGCGTTATAAAGTTACGGTCAATCCCACTGTTTGTTGACAGTGGATGGTGATGACTAAAGCTTTCCCTCTAATATTGCATTACTTAGTTAGAGATGACTAGCGCAGACAGGTCTCGTGTAGTTTTCTGTGGAATTCAAAACAAAGAAACAAAACTAGCTGATAACAACTCGGTATGACAAGAATTTGCTCATTTGTTTAATTTCTGCACTCTAAGTTTCACAAACACTCGAGGTGACTACAGAGCGTGTGACGCTCTTCAATTTTTTATTCACGGTTTCATAACACTCAACGTGACTACGAGGCGTCTAATAATTAAATTGTATTCACGGTTTCATAATCTCTCGATGTGACAGCAGAACGTTTAATGTTTAAGTTTTATTCTCGGTTTCAAAACAAAACTCCGTGTGCAAAAGATAACAGAAGCTTGTATAGTTTCAGAACATAAATATATAAAAACAAAGGTCTTATGCTTTTAAAATAAATATTTTTGTTAAAAAACTTGGTAATGCTTCTTAGTATTTATTTATATAATTCATTGTGTATTTCGTTTACTGGTAGTTGAATTAAGAGACACTGAATAATTTTATAAATTTTTACAACTTGTAATTACGTTTAACCTTATGTCGTCTTGTAACGACGATAAAATTTATGACTTCTTTACGTCTTTAAACGTTCACGTTTTATCATTACAGATTGTCGGAGCAGTGATAACTTACACAGTGATTCTTATCCAGACACGCTAAGTAGTGAGAAGTTTATTGGTTTGTACTTTTAAAAGTTATTACTACAGCATTATCCACCTTGTTCTCTGCAAGTTTCTTCTTATTTCGTGCGTCAACTCTAAACATTTAGTACACTAATATACACGATTAAACTATAATATCTACGTACACAGAAACTGCGAAAATCTAGTGTTTGATCTTGAAAATAGATATGGTGTGGTTTAATTTCGACAATGACACTGAAAAATGGTGCCCACTTCAGTTTTTGTTTTACTTATATATATATATATATAGCTTATACATTTCGAATGCCACACTTAAGTATTTAGTTATACAATGTAACATGTAAGAAAATATATAGCACTTAAAGTTAGTACACTTTATCACCACTTGGACAATGAATTCTACTTTTCGAAAGCTTTTGTCAAGTCAAGAAGCGTCACATATAAAGAAGTTTGTAAACTAAACTGGAACTAAACACTTAGATTTTATTTAAGTTATTATATAATTAAATATTTCTCAGTTTTCTGCAATTTATTATTAGTGTGTTGTGAATAAAAACCTAATTTTTGTTTTCGAGTTAGAACGCAAAAACGAATCATTTAATTTAAGCCTAAGTATTCATTCGATGTTGTTCAGTGCTTGTATATTGATGTGTTCTTTCTCGAAAACGGTACTTTGGAGCTGATGACAAATTAATAACATTCTAACTAGATTTAATGAAAATATTAATTAATTAAGTGGTATGATAATAAAATATATATCGCGTCCCTTTTTGGTTAAAGATTTGTTTGTTTGTTTTGGAAATTCGCACAAAGCTACTCGAGGGCTATCTGTGCTAGCCGTCCCTAATTTTGCAGTGTAAGACTAGAGGGAAGGCAGCTAGTCATCACCACCCACCGCCAACTATTGGGTTGCTCTTTTACCAACGAATAGTGGGATTGACCGTCACATTACACCCCCACGGCTGGGAGGGCGAGCGTGTTTTAGCGCGACACGGGCGCGAACCCGCGACCCTCGGATTACGAGTGCACGCCTTAACGCGCTCGGCCATGCCATGTTTCTTAATAAAATATGAAACAATATTATGTGACGCCTCCGTTTTTGGTTAAAGAAGAAATTAATCAATAATGCACGTAAACATAATTTCTTGAGGTTTTTTATGGTTTATTCTCAAAGTAACTATAGAATTGTATAAACAAAGACCAGCTTTAACGTGTTTATTGTTGTTTCCTAAAGTAACGAAAAATAACTTTACTTATAAAAATATCTTAGTGCATGTATTTCATTTGGTTTCTATGCTTTTTATAAAAAAGGTTTGACCTCAGGGACGTTTAAATTATCTTAAAATTCCCGGTATGTATAAACAGGTATATAGTTTTTAACTATAAGCAGTCGATTGTTTGTTTGTTTTATTTCGGGCAAAGCTACACGCGGGTTATCTGCGCTAGCCATCCTTAAGTTTGCAGTGTAAGAGTAGAGGGAAGGCAACTAGTCATCACCACCTACTGCCAACTCTTGGACTACTCTTTCACCAACGAATAGTTAGATTGACTGTCACATTATAATGCCCTAGGGTAAAAGGACGACATTTATGGTGTGAAGGAAATTCGAACCTGTGATTTTCAGGTTTTGTAAGACACTTTAAAAGTTAATATTTGAATGCGAAACACGTCAAACAGTATAAACAAATGGACTATGGATTGTAGCTTGGCACCATTCGGCAAAAATCCATTTTGGTTTGTAAAACTGTGTTGTTTCTTTTGTTGAACTTTGTATGTCGGGATGTAATTTATTACTCTTGAACAAAAGTAAATCTAAAAATAAACGCTTTTCTGTTATACACTTGCACCATGTTCCTCGAATAACATGATAAATGTATTTCTTAGGTTTAGGGTTAAAACAAAAAGAGGTCATCTGTCATTTCTAGAAATTAAATTTACCAAAAAACTATTCATTTAGGTCCAAGGGGGAACATCACGATACTGTATTCTAGATTCTCGTTAAGCTGGAATAAAACTCATTCATAACGAATGTTATGAAAAACAGAAAAAAACGTTTTTTTTGTGTGAATGTATTAGAAACAATAATTTACTTAGTTTATCATTAGTTTTTATTTATGTCATTCAAACGTGAGGTTTCAAAATGAAAAGCGCTCGAGTGAATCCTGGTTCTATACACTCTCTACTGTATTAACTTTGCTGCATAATTTAATTTGTCATTCCCAAATTTTAGTAATAACAGAAACAAAATGTATCCTGTTTTGATTCAAAGAAACTAATTAAAGTTGATTTTTGAAGGAATATTCCGTTTTAGTGGTCTCAACGTCTCTTCTTTTAGTAGTTATTGCGTCGATATTTACAGTTTTATATTTATGTAAACATATTAACCAGATTCATTACGGATTGCAGTTACACGATTTTTCGTGAATTATTTGGTTATGAGATTTATCATGAATTACATGGTTAGTAGATTCAAGCATACTTCTTCACAAAGCAAGAACAAAACAAGATTTTGTTCACCATTCATTTGATGAAACTGTTACTAGCTAGCTGCTTTATGTCTTACAAAAGAAATTAAAAACGCGTGTGTGTGTACACGTTGTTAGAGTAATAGGCAAGCAAGATTGTTTGTTGGAAGTTAACTACATAGCTACATAATGGATTATCTGATCTCTGTTCATCACGTGTATCGAAACATGGTTTTTAGCGTTGTAAGTGCACACACTGATGTGCCAGAGAGATGAAACAAAACTTGGACAAAAATTTTTTCATACGTCCTGCGAGAGGCAAGACAAATAAGGATCTAGGAAACGAGTCCTAAACAACTTCGTGTCACGAGTGCAACAAACAAGAATCAAGCAGTATGTCAGAAAAATAACTTCTTGTCAAGGGTAAGAAAACAAGAATCAACTAATATGTTCTAAAAATAACTTGTCAAGGGTAAGGGAAACAAGGATTGAGAAACGGTCCTCTGAACATAATTTGTTTGGTTTGTTTGAATTTCGCGCAAATCTATATGCGCTAGCCGTTCCTAATTAGCAGTGTAAGACTAGAGAAAAGGCAGCTAGTCATCATCACCCACCGTCAACTCTTAGGCTACTCTCTCACTAACGAATAGTGGGATTAATCGTAGCATTATAACGCTCCCATGGCTGAAAGGGCGAGCATGTTTGATGTGACAGGGATTCGAACCTGTCACCCTCGGATTACTAGTCGAGTGCCTTAACCACCTAGCCATACGAGGTCCTTGTTGTTAGAGGTAAGAAAATTGACTCTTCAGGCAAGAAGTTTTTAATACATTCAATTAGGAGCAAGTCAAGTAAGTTGTATCATTGTTAAATGGGCCCGGCATGGCCAGGTGGGTTAAGGCGTGCGACTCGTAATCTAAGGGTCACGGGTTCAAATCCTCGTCTCACCAAACATGCTCGCCTTTTCAACCGTGGAGGCGTTATAATGTGACGGTCAGTCCCACTGTTCGTTGCTTAAAGAGTAGCCCAAGAGTTGGCGGTAGGTGGTGGTGACTAGCTGCCTTCTCTCTAGTTTTACACTGCTAAATTATGGACGGCTGGCGCAGATAGCCCTTGAGTAGCTTTGCGCGAAATTCAAATACAAACAAACAAACTAACCAGTGCCATTATATATATTAAATGAAATAGATAAATCGTTTTCTTATATAAAGTTTACCGACGGCTGGAATAACTTGAGTTATTTTGTTTAAGAAATAAAACACGAACATTTTATAAATCGTATTAATTCTAAAACTATCACGATATTTACAGTAGTAGTTATTAATAGTTATCTATCGAAAATAAAGTTGATTTAAACAGTGCAAGCCTAAAGAAACTCGACATCACAGTCCTTTGGATTTCATGTATATAGATTTTCAAACTTTTTATTAATAACTGAAAATTCTAATGAAACTAGTGTGGACCTGAAGAAACTCTAGGTCACAGTTATTTGTATTTCGTATGAATAGATTTTCATACCTTTTACTAAAAAATGAAAATTCTATTGCGCATATTCTATTATAATATTTATTATAAAACTTATAACTTCATTCAACTAAGAAGCTGATAGTATCGACTCTTATAAATACTTAATACAAATAATACTTTGTATGCGAAGAGTTTACAAACACACAAATAATATTAGGTCTTCTTTTTAGTCTGGAACTTTCTTAATATATTATCAAGTGTTAACAAGGAATGAATTAATTCCGAGTTTAATTCAGATACAATTCATTTAACAGGAAGCTAGCTACCTCTGTATTCTTCGCTGGTCTCACGCTGTTTACAAGCTCACTCTTCATTGCTGAAATTATGTAATGTTTTCGTTAAAACTCCGATGTCCAATGAGAATTCACACTCGAAGTTTCCAAACGATCCTGGTCAAATATCTGTAGTTTTCCGACTAATAAGCGTTTATCACAGTTATAGTTTCAGAGATTTATGGTATACTAATTGTAGCAAACCAACAATGTCAAACTGTCTCTTGTTTCGTCGGCTTATTAAAGTTAAGGCGAGGTCCTAGAAATTTCTGTTGGCAATAATACGCCAGGGCTTTCATAAAACATATGTTGTTGATTAAGAATATTCTAAAAATCTAGAGAATAGGCGGGAATCTTGCAATACACTTTTAACAATATAAGGTACACGTATTTCTATAAATATATTTAACTAAAATAGACATCAGTTTTTAACATAAATATATAATAGTAAATCCGTCACAATCGATCATTTGTTATAACATTTCATCAACAAATGTAATGATATTATGTATATTTGAAGAATGGTACACCCTTGTTTTTAGGTTTGTTTATTTGGCTTTCTAAATATTTTAATTTTAAAAGGTTATTCTAAACAATTTCAAAACCTCGTAATATAAAATTGTTCAGATAATGTCATTGAAATAAAAACTATTCCAGTTCAAGTAATGTATCGTCCAGTTTTTTATTTGGAAACTAAATAGTGTAATATACTTAGAATATTAATTTTATTCGTTTAATATTATACATTTAGAGTAAATACTAAATATTCTACATACTGATTTAAGTTTGCAGGTTTGTAAAAAATATCGATTAAAATTTCTTTTGCAAATGAAACATCAGTACATCTACAAATCTGAAGGCATTCTTATTTCTTTCAATACTAAACTTAATCTCCCTATTTATCAAATTTGAAATTCAATAAACGTACTAGTGTCCTTCTATAACAAAAAATAATCATCTAGAAATATTTTCCAAAATTTATTTACACGTACTGCAAAATTCTCTTCAAAATAATTATGTAAAATATTAAATAACTGTACTCCAAAAATCCCATAGTGATATTAGTATGAGTTAGATGATCCGTGAACTCATTGTTATCCAAGAGATTTTTCCTAATAAGTAAAAAATCTTAATACTAGATCTTAGCCTTTTAAGAAAGAATCTATGGCCGAGCGCGTAATGCGTGCGACTCGTAATCCGAGCGTCGCGGGTTCGCGCCCGCGTCGCGCTAAACATGCTCGCCCTCCCAGCCGTGGGGATCTTTAATGTTACGGTCAATTCCACTATTCGTTGGTGAAAGAGTAGCCCAAGAGTTGGCTGTGGGTGATGATGACTAGCTGCCTTCCTTTTAGTCTTACACTGCTAAATTAGGGACGGCTAGCACAGATAGCCCTCGAGTAGCTTTGTGCTAAATTCCAAAACAAACAATCAAAGAAAGAATATTTATTAAATTTTAGATGAGTTAATTCTTCGTATTGATTCTAAAGAAATTCCGTGGTCATTACTTTACAATAGAGCGATTGCATCGAATCATCAAAACTCTTATTTTTTGTTCTTTTGACAATTTTTCAACATACTTAGTATAGTCCCTAATAATGATAGGAATATTAAAAATTAATAACATATCCAGGAAATCACTAAAATATTCCGAAGTATTTTAATTACCTATTGCAACCGGTATCCCTCAAATATTCAGACGTTTTTGATTATAAATATTTTCATTTCAACACCAAACCCTTCCATCTCACAGCACTGAAAACAGAGTTTCGACAGTCGGGTGAGTACAGCGTAGTTTTGTGCTTCACATTAAACAAATTCAAAAATATTTAATTAACTCTGCTTGGTTTATGGATGGTTAGATATGCATAAAAATGTATAGTTTCTGAATTATTCTAATTAAAAAAAAAATTAATCCCACCTTAAAACCTTCAACAATATTCATTCATTTTCCTTTTTATTAAATTTATGCGTCTCGTTTCATTTAGTCTCTCATTCTGTGGTGATCTCTTGTGTTACTTAACTGATCATAAAGAGTTGGCTATAAAATATGACCACAGTAAGCAGTAATTTATCGCGTTTTAAAAACCAAATTCGAATTTCTACGTTTTTTTTAAGCGATTTCCTATCCTTTTAAATTCATCTATCCCTTGTTTTTCAGTAGCAGAATATAATTGAAGTTTTCACAAATTAAATTAAATTGGGGATTTATTCATTTTATGCAGTAACGATCCAACTTTACTTTTACTAATATGTCATCTTTATTTAAAACATTAAAAATATATTTTAAGTCTTAATTATTCAGGAAATTTATACATGTCTTCAATCTATCGTAATTTATTAAGATCGTTTGTGGGAATAAATGTTATTCCTTTTGTTAATAATCGTATTTCAATTTGTTACCAATTATTTTCTATTAAATTTAAAGCTTTGAATTTTATTAAATTACCAATAGTGATTCAAGCCATATTAAACTGCAAAGAAAATATTTTGTTTTCATCAATAATTTATTTAACTGCAATTCAAGAAATGTAACACATATTTTATAACGTATAAATTTTTGTAAATTGTGTCTGTGAAACAGATAATTTAAGGTTAAGGAGGAATTTATAACTAATTTAATTGCAAGTTAAAACAAAGTACTCAACAGAAAAGTAATTATTTTTACGGATAATAAATGTCATGAAACCTTGCTTTTAATATATTCAATACCAATTTATTTTTTGTATTAGTTGTTAGTAATTTGGAAATAACAGAAAAAACGGAGAAACTTTCATGAATAACATAAATATTTGAGTCTTCTCTGACCTAGACAAAAGTCGACAGATTTAGATCGAGCAATTACGTAATAATTTGTCATTAAACGTACCTCACTTGTTTCCTTCTTCAATAATTAAATGACAGTTTCATAAATTATCACTCTACTGATATGCAAAATATTTAAACTTTTATATAAACAAGACTTCATAAAGTCGTGAATAAAAGATATATATTCTAATAACCTTTAAACTAGGTAATTAAGCAACGGTAAGTTTACATATATAACAGCCATGACTTTTACTCACAGAAAAATAGGTATTGTAATATAACAGAAAACTGACAATATTATAAGTATTACTCATAATACTGTTACTGAGTGGTCTTGTGTGTTTGGTTCATATTGTTCATTTTCTTTTGTATTATGGAATATAAGCCAAGATGGATAATAAAATAAAAGAGGATTACAATTTTCCAAATTATTAAAACATACAATAGAAAATAATTAAAACATGTTTCTTTTTTACCACACTGTATAAAGAAACCAAAAGTTAAGCCTTTTAAAAATTTTATTTATGCTAGTTTTTAGTGCAATAAACATAAGTTTTTAACACAAGTATGTTTAATTTTTAAAGCAATGCTAAATTACACTATTTGTTTATTTATTAAATTTAAAACATTGTAGTAGCTTCAATTAAAGATTTTTAGCTTTAGTTTATTGTCGACATTTCCTGATTTCATGTTTCTAACTCTTTGGTGAATCCTTCACCACTTCGTATTGTTGTCTAGTTTTTCTCAGGTCTGTAGTTTGTCTGAGGTTTTGATCTCTACGTTAAATCCTTCATCAGGTTTGTATTTCGTCTGATATTTCGAACAATAAATTGAATCTTCATGAGATCTATAACTTTTTTTAGATTATTATGAACTGTTTTCGATTTTGAGATGACATCGGAGGATGCAAATAGGAAAAAAGTTATTTGCAAAGATCGACAGCATCAGGGAAATCATCATGTATAATGGAAACCTTTGAGTGCATTCCGACATAACTCAAAAACCAACCAAAATATTTACAGTGTTCAATATCGAGAACCAGTGACCAGTGTCGCAGAAAACATTGCGACAAGTTTTTGTTACTCCGAGAAACAGACGCAAAAGCGTGAAACTGTGCAATGAAAATAAACGTACTTAAAAATAAAAACGATAAACAATATGAAAGAATGAGTTAACATCCACTATTTCCTAACCAACGGACATACCAAGGATTCAAATAAATACCTCAGCAAAACGCATACATCCGTGTCTTAACTGTAAGGGGTGCAGGCAGTTCCACGTCACACTTTGTGTCCACTTTTCAGTCTGTGTTTTATTTATCACATAGCGTATCGATAAACAAATAGATACATTTCATTCATTAAGTTATAAGGTATTTTGCTCCGGCTTTTAGTAAATAAATTCAGAAAATAATTAATACATTATCACTTTCACCATGCTTATACTTGTATTCCACTTATCTTAATTCCAACATTAGCCATTAAAAAAACTATGGTTTATTTGGCAAACAGTACTTTTCATGTAGCGTACAGAGAGTTTATCAGTTTGTTTTTGAAGTTCGCGCGAAGCTGCATGAAGGCTATCTCGATTAGTCGTCCCTAATTTAGCAGTGTAAGACTAGAGAGAAGGCAGCTAGTCATCACCACCCACCGCCAACTCTTGGAATATTCATTTACCAACGTATAGTGGGATTGACCATTACATTATAACGTCTCGCGGCTGAAAGGGCGAGAATGTTTGGTGTGAAGGAGATTTGAACCTGCGATCCTTAGATTACGAGTCGATTGCCTTAACCACTTAGCTAGGCAGGACGCATTTTCAAGGGAAGAAAATTTTGCTTCACTTCAAAGTATTTTACGACGCCTAGAGACAACAAATTTAAAGGTTGTTTAAAAAGAAAATTGATTAACATGATAACATACAATTTTGGTCGCAGCTTCAATCTTCTTCAGTCAATATAGTCATCCTTCACCTGTAGATGCGCTGTAAGTTGTGATAAATCCCACTTTTGGTTGCTAAAGTTTGGTAACTGTAAATATCAGTCGTTTCAGTAATATCTTGGAAGTATAATTTGTTTAATATTGTAAAAAAAAGCTTTTAATTTGGCTTTTCTCACTGCCTTCAATAATAAAAAGACCGGCTAATTGTGAAATATTTAGTCTCTTGTTTGTATGCCTTTTCAAAGTGCTCACCCCTGCAATGTTTTCACATTTTGTTGCCGTCTGAGCTGGTAATCGTGAGACTTTCAAATGAAACTTTGTATTTAGAATCTACATAAGCTACTCCAAACTAAAGAAGCTAAACGAACGCTGATATTATGTGGGCTAGGTTTTCAAAAAAAATTAGCATAATGGTCTCTGACTGTGTATAATCAAGGTGGTTTAACTGGACTTCTGAGTAAATGCATCTGTTCAAGCCACAACCCATATAGTAATATGACAAACCAACGATAAAAACAAGATAGGTCAAACAAGAGAAGCACTGGTGAGGAGAAGGTTACGACAATATTTCAAAGTCAATTATTATCTCTTTAACTACAGAAATGTCCATCATTAACAAGTGGAAAGTGCTTCATACTATCCACTCACTACCCTGATCAGGACGTCCTTCTAAACAAAGCAGCAGGGCAAGCAAAAAACTGGTTAGGGATGCCACTGTGAAGTCAACAGTGACTCTGAAAGTTCCATGTTTAATGTGGAAGTCAATGTTTGTACACCCACAATATCCCAGCTCCTAAACAAAAAACTGGCCAGTACGAATGAGTGGCAAGAAAGAAGCCAATACTGGAAAGGGATTATTTTAAACCTCGTTTGAAGTTTACGATAAAGCATATACATAATGCTGCATACATATGACCAAACGTTTTGTGGTCAAACGAGACAAAGATTCAGCTTTCTGGTATAAATTAAGAGCGTTACATCTGGTGCAAGCCCAACAGTGAGCATCATCCAGTAAACCGTCCCAACTGTCAAGCACCATGGCGACAGCATCACGTTATTGAGATACTTCTGATCATAAGGGACTGAGAAGATTTTCAGGATTGAGGAAAAATTGGGTAGTGCAAAGTTCAGGTAGACATTCTGGAGAAAAAGCCTATTTGAGTCAGCCAAGAAACTTAAACTGAGTCAAATGTCACAATGATGTCTTTCGGTATGATTTACTGTCGTCGAATACCCTAGCGTTGGTCCGCTGGGTTTACTATCGCCCAGATGTCACTGAACCTTTAATACACCTCGACATCTAAATAACCTAAAAGTTGAAATCAAAATTTAACTTAGTTTCCGGCAATTTAAAATCGTAATACGTATCATAATAAATTCGAGGCTTGTTCGAGATAAGTTATAGTACATAGCAGTTTTAATTTAGATACTTGCTAAAGGATGCATAATATAACGATATAGAAAATTTATGAAATTTAAGAACAGAAAAGCTTCGTGTAATATATGGAAACAAGGGTTCAATACAAGTATGAGTAATCAGTGGTGAGTAAAACGTTCAATGTTAAAAAATAAGTTACACGGTGCAAACATTAAAGGTATTGTATTTATTTTGTTTGTTATTCAAAACTAATGCCATGAAACATTTCACTTGAAGTTAGGCCTAAAACTTATGTCAAAGTGATGTTACGTCTGCAACAAGTGTTGTTCTTGTGTTGAAAAAGTAAATTAATTTGTAATCGTGACTTGGACTAATCATGAAATTAATTTTTACTAAATAATCGAAAAACCGTGTTAAAATACAACGCGTTACAACTATATGAGGTTTACGACGCAAGAGAATCGAAATATATTGACATACACACAAGAAAATTTATTCCTGATCTAAAAAAAAAAAAAGAGAAGATATATTTACTCTTAAGTTTCTGGTTTGTATTGCTTTACAAGTAAAATGAGTTTCAAGTAAACACATAGACTGTGGTTTTTACTTAGTTCAAATTTTTGTGAGACTGATTTAAAATATTAAAACTGGAATTTTTAAAAATTTTAATAACATTTACAATTACTGTAATGATCTTTTTATTTAGTTCGGGATACCACAAAATTAAAAACACATCAGATAATATTTGTATCAGCACAAACTTATACAATGTCATTTTAATTATAGAATATAAAAAAACTTATTTTTAGTCAAAATTTATTGTTTTGACGTTGTTTAATATAATTTAACTGGTATAAAAGCCCGTGGAAATGTCAAAAAGAGGTAAAACCAGTGTTTAACAAATCTAAATTTTTCTCTATGCATTTACCATTTTGCCTCCCCTAAACAAACATGAGTTAAATAAAGGGAAATCGAGACCTATCACGAGCAATATCTCATTTGCCTGAAGAGCGTGGCCTGGTATAGTCAGGTGGTTAAGGCACTCGACTCGTAATCTGAGGGTCGGGGGTTCGAATCCCAGGCACATCAAACATGCTTGCCCTTTTAGTTGTGGGGGCGTTATAACGTGATGGTAAATCCCACTATTTCTTGGTAAAAGAATAGCCCAAGAGTTGGAGTTGGGCGGTGATATCCAGCTGCCTTTCCTCTAGTCTTATACTGCTAAATTAGGGATAACTTTGTGTGAAAATTCAAAACAAACTCTTTCACTTTAAGACAACTGAATTAAGAAATGACCGGTAGTCAGAAAGTTAAGGTTTAAAAAACTTCTCACGAGTTATTGTAAGTACATAACTGTAGGTTTTTTTATTTAATTTGCTTTAGGTTTCTCCTCTTATAACTACATTCAAAACTATATGTTTCAAGCTTCTACACATTTCTGTCTTGGCTCAGTGATAAGCTTTTATCTTCTACTGCTAAATTCGGAATTCGATCCCTGTGGTGTACAAAGCCCAGTTAATTCATTATAGCTTTTTATTTAATGAAATACATAAGTGTTTTTTTAATAGCAATGAACTTATAATACATATCTGATTTTATTGTTATTGTTTTATTTTCAAGTTTATAAGCACAGAATAAATGATAATAGTTGCTGATGTACATTCTATAATTTATGATTAAGAGTATTTCGTATTAGCTGCGTGAAAATATTTGATTTTTACGAAGCATAATGGTGAAAGGCTATTGCGTTACGAGTAATTTCAGATAAATGGTATAATACACATATCCTGATAGGTCGTACTCACCTTCCTAGCGTTACTAACAATTTTTGTTGAGGTGGGTTGGTTTAGTCTCAGCTTTCTAATAATATGACAAGAACGAGTATAATTATGACGTGTTGTAAACACAGAATCATATTTCATATGACTATCTAAAGGACAACCAAGCACGATACGACTTTCAGGCTTTACATTTTATTTTGTCTGTAAGTGAAGTTCGCGAGTCATATTGACTGCGGGCAAACGAAATAAGACCAGCTTTCACTTTAGCGAGTCACTTCACCCTTTAAACATTCAGTCACATAACACGTTATGTAGTCGTTTAGATAAAATAGTGCCTCGCATGGCCGAGCGCGTTAAGGCGTGCGCTCGTAATCCGAGTGTCGCGGGTTCACGCCCGAGTCGCGCTAAACATGCTCGCCCTCCCAGCCGTGGGGGTGTATAATTTGACGGTCAATCCCACTATTCGTTGGTAAAAGAGTAGCCCAATAGTTGGCGGTGGGTGGTGATGACTAGCTGCCTTCCCTCTAGTCTTACACTGCTAAATTAGGGACGGCTAGCACAGATAGCCCTCGAGTAGCTTTGTGCGAAATTCCAAAAAAACAAACAAACAAAACAAGATATAATAATGCAATATAATATAATAGCTAGAGTTATTTTCTCTGATATGCAAATGAAATAAAGGAAATAATACACGATATGTTTTGGACAAATAAAAGAAATTACGAATATTATAAAGTAGCGACAAAACCTCCTTAAAACTTTGGTGTGTTTGTTATTATTGTGTATTAATAATTGAGGTCTCGTAATTTCTTGTTAGGTCTGTGAGTACACTAATAAGTAGAAATAAAGTGGATGTAAATTTGTTCTAAATACGTACAGTAATGTATTTACTATGCAATATCAACAGCGGTTTGCTTTTTACATATTACAGCTTGTCTGGTTTAGTTCTTATGAGATAAAATTAACTTTACTCTGCCATAGATTCAGATATCTAAGAAATGCTTAATGTCTTTTTGGAATTAAGATTTTACACAGTGTAGGTTGTAGTTAAACACGAGATGTATTTTTACAATAAATTATGTACAATAATACGTCACGAAAATATAATTTTATTTTTTATAGGATTAATATCTGGTAAAATGGCAGTAGTTTTTGTTATTTTTTTAGTGTAAAAACTTTTGAAGCATAAGAGGATAAATCTTTATGAAAGTTAAACAGGGACAGTAGCTTTTTTATCGTCTGCTTCGCGTGAGGTCGTCACAGTCTGAGTGATAAGTTTGAGAGTTTTAACGGTAAAAATCGAGTTTTGATATTTATGGTTGGCACAGTGCAGGTACTCCATTGTGTTGCTTTGTTCTCAAAAACGAACCAACAAAAATATTTGCATGTCAGAATAGGCTGATACTGACACTCACTACGACTCAGATTTATTTGTTTGTCAGACTAGGCTGGTACTGATATTCACTACAATTCAAATATATTTGTTTGTCTGACTAGGCTGATGCTGATACTCACTACGACTCGGATCTATATCCTTGTCAGACTAATCTGGTACTGATATTGATTACAGCTATCATTAAACCGTTTGAAGACTGACACTTATTAAATGATATTTGTTACCATTTGTAATTAAGCAAAAAGCTACACAAGAGACTACCTGTGCTCTCTCCACCATAGTTATCGAAACGTGGTTTCTTTCGTTGTAAGTCCTCAGACATACCGCTGTGCTGCTGGGGAGCTTTCACAAAGACAGTGATGTATTTTATCTCGGGTGTGTACACAGAAAGTATTAACAGTACGTCCAATGGGAAACTTATCTTTATTTACGATACTTATACACAATATAACAAAGCAAAAGTTTTAATATTTTAAAACCAACAAAGCACAACTATTAGTATTTTAAAACAAACAAAGCGTTCTACTGTTTAATACCTGTTGTCGTTTCGAATACAACAAAACATTAAGACCGTTCAATAACTGTTAATACTTTAAAATCCGAAAAGATTTAAGACGGCTTCATAACTTTATTACTGCAAATCCAACAAAATATTAAAACCGTTTAATAACACGTAACACTTCGAATACAAGAAAACATAAAGACGGTTTGATAGCCATTAGCACTTCAAACCAACCGTGCTAAGCGTCTTTCTTGGATAATAACAGTGATAACCACTTGAGGAGAAACCAATATAAATCCTTATTATATATGTAGAACGTTCATAGATGTATTTTAATGTATTTTGTGTTCTTGGTTTCGTCAATGTGTTCATATAATACACTTATGTATACGCTATAAAAAGTAAAATGAAAGCTTAAACTTCGTGAGTCTATATGTGACGTGAATCTATATAAATTTATATGTGACGAGTTTCTGTGTGTTAGAAACTTTGAACGGTCATATAATTTGGCACAAATTAACTGTCTTTCATATATACATATATATATATATATAAACCAAAGTTTGAAGTTAAAATTTGAAAAACTGATTATATACTCTACGTGCAAAATAAAATTCCCAGGCAAAAATGTATTTTTCATTACAATAAGTAGTAGGACAATACGAAGCACGTGAGGTAAATATTGTTGTAAATATTCATTGTTGAATATTTCAAAAATCTTTGATTGATAAATAATTTTGAAAAGACTCCTGGTAACAGAAGAATGTTTCAATACAAATGAATAACGATCGTGAAACAGGAATAAAACACACTTAATATTAATGACTCAATACAGTGACTCATTTTGTTGTGACAAATCGACCATTAATCTATGATCCAAAACGTGGTTTTAAGTTACCACATGGGGAAACCACAGTTGACAAAACCTACTGACGTTCAACCACATTAGGCTCACATAGCACGACAAAAATAAGTGGACACTGAAATAACTTCTCATTTCGTTACCACATCTTGAATTTAAGTAATTACTTGAACGTAAGCCTGATAGTATCGAGATACCATTTACCTTAAACGTTTCAAACACAAAATAAGACAAACCATATTAATTACGTAACAATGATATATGTGTAAGAATTTGTTATACCTGACTTATATTAAATATTTTTCATAAGACATTACTTAGGCGTGTATCGTCTCCAATTGATGATGCTGAAATAAAAATAATAAATGCATTTCTTAATATATTGAATGCTATTTAAGCGTTTATATTCTAAGGAAATAAACGATACAGTTGAATATTCTGATGCTTCTACGTTTCTATATCGATCTAGTTAAGCTGCTGAAAGACCATGACGTCAATAATGTTCGAGCCGTCAGAAACTTTTTCATCTTTGTCGCGTCCACTGGTCCTTCTGGAGAGATCTTAGCCAAACAAAGGGTTCTAAAAAAAACCAAAAAATATGTTTCAGTAAAGTACCTCAACTCTTTAACCGAACAAAAATAACCACCATTAATGAAAGTTTTGGGTGAAACGTACAAATCAAGCTGTATTTGTAATTACCGCAGGGTCATAACTAATATACTCATCCAGTAATGATTATAATAGAGTTTATAATATTCTTTAGCAATTACGTCTGTTGGTCATCCAGAGAAGAAATATTTCAAAAATTCATGATGATATCAAATTAATCAAAGTCTTGTTTTATTTCTTTTAATAACTTCACTTGCTTTTTCCCCTACAAATGTATAAATATTACTCGTTTCAGAGTGAAACTGGTTCTTGGTATATTCAATTTACATGGAGTTACGAAGGCTCACAAACATCCATTTACAATTATTCAGTTTTATTAATTAATAACTAAGTTAAATTAAGCGTATGTACTAAAATATTAAACTTACTCGACTAACTGTTTTGTGTTGTTAATCTAACTATAATTACATGCTCAGTATCGTGACATTCGGTTTGAATTATTGATTGTTAGTATTTAATTTAAATGTCATAAAATGCTTAGTATGGTACACGAACTCATAACTCTTTGAACATAAGTGAAACATAACAGTTAGCAAAAATGAATTTTTCGGTCTGTAAAAACTACTCCATGTCAAGCATTTAAAATACATTTTATATTTCACTAAAGGATGCGTAAAGGGTATCATATTTAATATTTAATTTGAAGTAGTTGAGATAAAATGTCAAAGTTTTAAGAGTGATGTAATACCAGACAAACTAGCAGAGATTTGCTAATGGTGCAACTATAAATCGAGGTTTGGTGTTACATCCAGAATGGTAAAATACCCATCAGCACGAAGTAGCCTCAGTAGAGATGTGTTGTTACCCAGTAAAAACTGTTAAGGAAAAATAAGGAAACCATAGACTGAGATAGCATCAAACTTCAGACAGTGGGATAAGCAAAGCTTAAAGATGGTTTTCCTTATGGATAAGTCGACGATTGTTGATGACACAGATGATGATAGTATTATGGTTACTTTATAACATGTATAGGGAAGTATGTAAGAAGTCAGTACGATTATGGACTATATTTCAACAAAAGATGTTGTGATTTACACAAACTGTTGGTACTTCGACTGCTGAAATGTGTGAATAGATTCTTATCCATCATTTTATCACTTCAGAAACACGAGTTATTATGCAGAGAATTATTTTCTAGCAACACAGTAATCCTAAGTTTGCAAACGACCCGGCATGGCCAAGTGATTAAAGTACTCGACTCAACATCCGAGGGTCACGGGTTCAAATCCTCGTCACACCAAACATGCTTGACCTTTCAGTTGTGGGGGCGTTAAAGTGTGACGGGGTCAATCCCACCATTCATTGTTAAAAGAGTAGCCCAAGGGTTGGCAGTGAATGGTGATGACTAGTTTCATTCCCTCTAATCTTACATTGCTAAATTAGGGACGGCCACAACAGATAGCCCTCGTATAGCTTTGCGCGAAATTCAAAACCAACCAATCAAGTATGCAACATTTGTAGCAAAACGAAAAATGAGAGGGGACGGAAAGAAGCCGATGGACACTCGTAACCATGGCTTGCACAAAGTCCAGACATGACTGTTTAAGTTTATACGGAAAGTGATAAGGCCAAACAGTACACAAAACAACTGTGCTGAATTGTATAAATAAAGGTCAATATGTGTGTGTGTGTTGGTCTTTTCCTTATTCGTTTCCACGTTTTTGGATTAACCATCACTAAACTTGACACGCCACTGACTTTAAGATGGCCATGAGA
This sequence comes from Carcinoscorpius rotundicauda, assembly GCA_011833715.1. Lineage (NCBI taxonomy): Eukaryota > Metazoa > Arthropoda > Merostomata > Xiphosura > Limulidae > Carcinoscorpius > Carcinoscorpius rotundicauda. The sequence continues at coordinate 41,426,799 of CM022404.1, read as the reverse complement.
TGAGGGAGGTTGGACTTATCCATCTCATTTCATATCCAATTTTGGAAAACTACCAAAGTTTTACATCTCTTAGCATTAGAATGAACTATGTGACCACTATTTTTAGAATCCTTGAAAGCAATATATCTTTCTCTTTAGTACAAATAACTTTAAGTATTCGTATTGCACATTTGATGTTTGTTATGTCCAAAAATAAATAAATAGAAGCATAATTTCTTATCCTTTGTCATAAAAGAGTTTTTATTTCACTCGTCCAACGGACACGTACTCCAGTGAAAAATAATAAACATATTGTATAATTGATTAGGACTTTATCCATGAGGTAAATTAACGAAGTTTTATTGTTGTCATCACTGATTCATTGTTCTCTCTTTGTCTACAACATATATTAAATTGATTGTTTTATATGTAATTAGTTTTTTCAGAATCACGAAATTTAATAAAAAGGAACGGTTTTTGAAACTCAGAATATGCTTTTTTACGCATAAAATTATAACGTAATTAAAGAACGTATTATTTGTTATCTCCTTCGTATTCATTCATGCTCGTTATCGGAGAACAAAACTACGTTTTAAAAGTTTGATTATTGAAGGCCTACAAAGAGAGAAGTCATTAAAAACTTCTCTCTCGTTTTTTTGGCCGCGAAATGACAATGGAACCAATGTCACAATAGAAGAAAAACTGAATATGATATAATGGAATTAGTAAACTCAGACGCTTATAGGTTCTCAATTGAAACCTGGTCGACATAAAGGACTCTGTTCTCAATCAACTCCTCTCTGAAAAACAAGTGTATTTAAGGCGGTTTGTTCGATACGTGCAGTTTCTTGTTTTGTTTCGAAGCCTGTTTAAACAAATATGTTTTAGCTTGGTTGTTTGTTTTACGTATAGAATGGGCTATTTTCGCAATCTCCGTCGCGGAGAATCGAACACTAAATTTAGCGTTTATAAGTCTTTAAACTTGCCATTGACCCACCAAGACATTACAAATATATTAAGAGTACACCATGATGATTTTGTATACCTTGTATTGAGTTACTAAGGTTCATGTGTACCCTGAGGATTTTGTATACCTTGTATTGAGTTACTAAGGTTCATGTGTACCCTGAGGATTTTGTATACCTTGTATTGAGTTACTAAGGTTCATGTGTACCCTGAGGATTTTGTATACCTTGTATTGAGTTACTAAGGTTCATGTGTACCATGAGGATTTTGTATACCTTGTATTGAGTTACTAAGGTTCATGTGTACCCTGAGGATTTTGTATACCTTGTATTGAGTTACTAAGGTTCATGTGTACCATGAGGATTTTGTATACCTTGTATTGAGTTACTAAGGTTCATGTGTACCATGAGGATTTTGTATACCTTGTATTGAGTTACTAAGGTTCATGTGTACCCTGAGGATTTTGTATACCTTGTATTGAGTTACTAAGGTTCATGTGTACCCTGAGGATTTTGTATACCTTGTATTGAGTTACTAAGGTTCATGTGTACCCTGAGGATTTTGTATACCTTGTATTGAGTTACTAAGGTTCATGTGTACCCTGAGGATTTTGTATACCTTGTATTGAGTTACTAAGGTTCATGTGTACCCTGAGGATTTTGTATACCTTGTATTGAGTTACTAAGGTTCATGTGTACCATGAGGATTTTGTATACCTTGTATTGAGTTACTAAGGTTCATGAACAAACTTTTGTACTACAATTGTATTAAAACAAACCTCAATATTCCCCTCTGCTCTTATTGTTCACGTAAACAGTATTTTAATAAAGTTATGCTAATGGGTTACAATAACAAAATTCACTTTCCTCTTTTGCACGTAAACCTTCTTGCCGGGGAATGTAGACGAGAAAGTAACAGGTTGTCATAACAGTCTTTTCTTATAAGTAATGAGATAATATTGTGCATTTAAGTAGTGGGATAATATAGTACATTTAAGTAGTGGGATAATATAGTGCATTTAAGTAATGGGATAATATTCTGCATTTAAGTAATGGGATAATGTTGAGCGTTTAAGTAATGGGATAATGTTGTGCAATATATTCGATTTGATGGTTTTCTGTTCTTAAAAATGGTGCAACTTTACGTAATAATTGTAGATTACTATAATAACTTTTCTTTTTTATATTTTAAGGTTGTTTGTGTTTACAGATAGTGAAAACAATATTGAAATATTTGAAATATTAAAAAATATAAAATCAAGTCACGTAAATAGGGTAAATGTAACATGAAGTTATAGATACATTTTATTAATATTATATAAGTTGAACATGAGTTTAGCCTGCTCTTCGTGTATTAAGTAATTGTTAAGTAGCTACGTGAGACCTTTTCAAAACCAGTTTCATTTATTTCGTTTCTATTTTCGCAAAATGTTTTCAATTAAATATATCAGAGTGGTCTGAACCGGCAAAAAAAAAGAAAGAAAAAAGATGTGGTTGGTTATAGCCATTAAAATCTGGAGTTTGATCTCTGTAGCTGACATTATGCAAATATCACATGGGTTAACCGGGCGCTTAAAGTAGTAAAAATGGTATAATTAACCTTTCAAACGTTTTAAGTTTTAAATATATTAAGCATTATCTAAGCATTTTGAAGGGTTTATTGTGGTTTTATTGATTGCCGATAAGAAATTTTGATGATGTTAAATGCCACCTTCTTATTGTTTGTTGTTGGTTTTTGTGAGTGATTTATAAATAGGTAAAGTATCGAACAAAGAATGAGTCTCTCGGTTTTCCTTATGGAGTATCGGGAAAGTATGCTAAGATATTATTTATCCTTCGGGATTTCAGTAACTAATTTAAGGTTTACAAATGACTCATTATAATTTGGACGTAATCCTATCGATAATCTTTCGTCTCAGTAAATATTGGAAAAGAAACTTTTGTGAACGTTTACGCTGCCTTTTAACATATCTATCTCTGTCTTGTTTTTAAATATTAGTGTGAATAGGCTGGCTAAAGATAATTATATATATATATATATATATATAAAATCGATAACTAGAAAACGTTTCAGGAAGTTAAACGAGATAAAATAATCGACAAAAAGGATTTCAGTTTCATATTAGCTGTTTGTAAAAAGAAAAAGTTACTTTAAATATGATGTCCAAAGAGTTTACTTGGATATAAATTGGGATTTGGTTTGAATTTCAAGCAAAGCTAGACGATGTTGTTGTTTTGAATTAAGCACAAAGCTACACAATGGGCTATCTGTGCTCTGCCCACCACGGGTATCGAAACCCGAATTTTAGCGTGTAAGTCCGCAGACATACCGCTGAGCCACTGGTGGGCAAACTAGACGAGGGCTATCTGCCCTAGTCGTCCCTAATTTAGAAGTGTAAGATTAAACGGAAGGCAGCTGGTCATCACTACCCACCGCCATCTCTTGGGCTACTCTTTTAGCAACGAATAGTGAGATTGATCGTTACATCATAATGCCCCCACGGCTGAAAGGGCAAGCATGTTTGGTGCGAATGGGATTCGAACCTGCAACCCTCATATTACGAGTCAAACGCCTTAACCTAGCTGACCATGCCGAGCCGCGCTGATAAGCTCTGTGGCACACACGTAGCTTTATGTTATTAATTTGATGCGACAGGGATTCAAACTTGCGACCCTCAGACTACGAGTCGGGGGCTTAACCACCTGCCGATAGCTAGCCTCATTTGGCTATTAACGAAGAATCTGAAGTCTGAAGACTGACACAGCAGTATCAAACTCATATCCCTCAATTACCAGGTCTTCATAAAATCTTCTTGTTGGAAATATGGATGCGCGTAAACAATATACAAATATTTCTTCAGTCTTACAACGAAATCTGAAAGTGCAAAACAAAAACCTTTACAGAAAATTAATTATTATATTTATTCGAAGATTTAGGAGCTGCTTTCTAAAATAATAAGTTACTGAACATTCTGACATATGACACCAAAAATACAAACAATTTTTATGAGTGTTGGAAACGCATGTATTTCAGATAATATTTCCTTGCATTTGTTATATGACTTTAGAGGTAATGATACAAATGTATCCTAAACTAGTTCACGCTGCGTGTTGTTTTGCGGTAGTTAGAGAAATTATTGTGGCTAATGAAGCAGTTTGACTTTTAATCTAAAGGTCGCGAGTTCGAATCCCCGTCCCACCAAACACTCTCTCCTTTTCAGTCGCAAGAACGTTATAATGTGACGGTGAATCCCACTATTTGTTAGTAAAATAGCAGCCCAATAGTAAAATAGAGTTGGTAGTAGATGGTGATGACAGTCTGCTTTCCGTTTAATCTTACACTGGTAAATTAGGAACGGCTAGCGCAGATAGTCCTCGTGTAGCTTTGCAAAAAAATCAAAACAAACCTTTTGAACCCTTAAACATTTCATATTAGTCAATATTAATTCATGTTATCTGTTTGTTTGTTGTCGTAAACTCCTCCCACAGTACTGAACTAGAAGGACCAAACTTGGCAAGGATGTTCAAGGTAGTCTGACAGTGTCCTTACTTATACTGTAGCCAGCTTCCAGCTAAAACAGGTCTAGAAGGTTGCCCAAGAACAATTGGAGTCAAAGTATAGGTTTTATGGTCATTGAACCTAAATTGGGATCAGATTTTATCTTTCTGGATTCTTCCTGGATCCTAAGGGCGCCATGTTTGAAACTGTACCACACTTCCAGTCAGTACAAATTTTTTGAAAGTACTAGATAAGAAAAAAAAATTAGTATCAACTGAACAATATCAAACGTAAACTAAAATCATAGTCAAGAAGACAGGAAGAGTTCCACTTAAATATGACCGTACAAGGTCTTTTAGGCCTAAATCCCGATGAGGAAACAAAGTAGCTAGCAGGACCACACACCAGATCGAGCACCACAAGCAAATGTATTAATTAGATGTCATTTCGATATGGACCCAATTTGGGATAGCGATAAACTTATTTGTACATAAATGTAAAATGCCCCCCAAATCGATGTGATGGCTCGAAGAAGATGTCATCGCTCTTTTCGAAAATAAATATTTACAGAGTAAGATTGTCTAATGATGTACAGCCATAGATGGACATTTCGAAGAAAGAGATCATGGACATTATATATATGGAAGAAGGTTACTCATGCAGTACCATAGTAACGACACAAAAGGGCTCAAAAACTAGAACTCAGGTCAACAATAACTTATCCAATTCATATATAAAGTCGAGGCTCTGTTTACAAAAGAGAACTCTCTAATCTGAAAGAGCTTTGTGTTCGAGAGCTTGGAATATCTTCTTGTTTCATTAACATGAGTTCTCCTCTTTAGTGGCACAGTAGTGTATCTGCGGGCTTGAAATCGAGTTTTAATATCCGTGATGGCCAGAGTACAGATAGCTCATTACGCATCTTTGTGTTTAATCAGAAACACAAAAAAACAAAACAAACCATTAACGTGGTGATAAATAAGGTTTTGAGGCTGATGAAGAAAATATGAGACCAAGAAAGCCGCTGGGTAAATTACCATATTTAGAACTGAAATATTAAGCTTGACCAAGAAGTTTCAATAATCTTCTGTTAGGTTGCAGTAGCTGACGACATCAGATCTGAACCAATCAAAACCAAAACTCTTCCGTCAAGAAACACTAACTTGTGAATAATTTTCAAAATAAAATAAAAAAAAAAGCTGGGAAGAAATTAATTACAAATATATCAATATGGAAACTAAAGGAAAAGAGGACATGAAATATATTTCCACAACAGAAACTCACTTCAGTCTTATAAGTCGCAAAACTTACATTTTATACACCATATAGATTTCTGTTTTGGAATTTTGCACAAAGCTACACGAGGGCTATCTGTGCTAGCCGTCTCTAATTTAGCGGTGTAAGACTAGAAGGAAGGCAGCTAGTCATCACCACCCACCGCCAACTCTTGGACTACTCTTTTACCAACGATGAATGGGATTGACTGTCACATAACGCCCCCACGGCTGGAGGGCGGGCATGTTAAGCGCGACTCGGGCGCGAACCCGCAACCCTCAGATTACGAAGCGCACGCCTCAACGCGCTAGGCCATACCAGGCCACACTATATAGATAACTCTGTTTAAAGGGCAAAGTCACATTAAACTTTATGCTGTGTCTACTACGAGGAACCAACCATGAATATTAACGTTGTAAACGTTCAAAGATAACGCTGTCTCACCTGTGAACTACAGAGAAATATTGCTTTTCTCGCATATACATCCGGTTTTAAACAGACGTTTGAACGTAGTTCAATGGAATTTCTTGTTATTGAATTTCGTGCAAAGCTACACGAGGGCTATCTGCGCTAGCCGTCCCTAATTTATCAGTATAAGATTAGAGGGAAGACAGCTAGTCAACACCACCCTTCGCCAACTCTTGGGCTACTCTTTTACCAAGAAATAGTGGGATTGACTATAAAGTTATAACACCCGCACGGCTGAAGGGGCGAGCATATTTAGTGGGAAGAGGATTTGGAACTACGACCCTCGGATGACAAGTCGAGTGCCTTAATCACCTGGCCATGTCAGGCCCAGTTGAATGGAAGTATTGTAACGTTATTCATATTACTTCAAAACATAAACTAAGCTAACTTACTGCTCTTCTTTTACCACGATGTCTGAGTGAAATAAATGATGGAAAATTTATATAAAAGGATTTGTGTTGTAATGTATGTTATTTCTATAAATAGTGTACTATAATCATGCAGCATTTGCGACTTAAATAGAGCTTACTGTTTGTTTAATGTGAGCTTCTGAATTCTTAGCGGTATTGCTGGTGCCTCATAACACTATAAAGTATGTGGGAAGAGTTAACTTCTTGTAGAACTTTGCACTCCAGAAGAAACAAAATAGTTTTATCATTTTTTTAAGTTTTTAACATAATAAGGACTTTTTCCCATTTTTTCCCATTGAAGAGCTAAAGACAAAGATTATAAAATAAATTCCACATGCTTCAAGTGGTCTTCCTTTCTTTGATGTATTATTCATAATACGGGGTATTATTTCATAAGAACATTATATTATTTTTTATCTTCCATGCTAAACAATTAAGTACTCACTGAATAATTCATGAAATAACCATTACTAACATCTAAAGACTACTTCCTTCCTTATGTTTTTTTACTTATCCACTTTCCTTCCGTCTTTAATTTTAATTTTGTTTTTGTTCAATCTGTTTTTCGTAACTCCACAAACTACTTTCCATAAAGTTTTCCATCTTTCCATCTTTTGTTTTCAGTTTCATCTCCTTAACTTTTTTCTTATATGTTTCTCTTGCTCTGTCTTTATTCCCCCAAAACCTCTTGTTTGACATTAGTCTAAACCTACTTTTTCTTTTACAGGACTCTTACGCACTCTGTGTTTCCTTATCACATCTTCCTTCTCAATTTCACCTTCAATATTTTTCACTGTATATCCTATTTATCTAATTCACTGCTATTATTGGCTGTCTCTTTACATTTAATATGTTTCTGTTTCTTTAGCTTCGTATATCTTAAACACCTTTCCCTTTTACACACAATTATTTTTTCTTCTTCTTGAACTGAACATTTTCACCATATTCACATTATCTTCCTCCATTCCTTTCTTTTTCTGCAAAATGCCGATTTTCTTTTGCATCATACATGGAAAATATGTGTAATTGCAACAAAGTTAAACAATCCCGAGACGGTAGGCCCCGGCATGGCCAGGTGGGTTAAGGCGTTCGACTCGTAATCTGAGGGTCGCTGGTTCGAATCCTCATCGTACCAAACACGCTCACCTTTTCAGCCGTGTAGCGCTATAATGTGACGGTCAATCCCACTATCCGTTGGTAAAAGAGTAGCCTAAGAGTTGGCGGTGGGTGGTGATGACTAGCTGCCTTCCCTCTAGTCTTACACTACTATATTACGGACGGCTAGCACAGATAGTCCACGAGTAGCTTTGTGCGAAATTCAAAAACAAACAAACAAACAGAGACCATAGTCCTGAATCCAACCTCACCACAATGGCTTCGTAAAGGGAAAGGTGTTTAAGATATACGAAGCTAAAGAAATAGAAACATATTAAATGTAAAGAGACAGCCAATAATAGCAGTGAATTAGATAAATAGGATATACAGTGAAAAATATTGAAGGTGAAATTGAGAAGGAAGATGTGATAAGGAAACACAGAGTGCGTAAGAGTCCTGTAAAAGAAAAAGTAGGTTTAGACTAATGTCAAACAAGAGGTTTTGGGGGAATAAAGGCAGAGCGAGAGAAACATATAAGAAAAGTCGATAAGAAAAAAGTTAAGGAGATGAAACTGAAAACAAAAGATGGAAAGATGGAAAACTTTATGGAAAGTAGTTTGTGGAGTTACGAAAAACAGATTGAACAAAAACAAAATTAAAATTAAAGACGGAAGGAAAGTGGATAAGTAAAAAAACATAAGGAAGGAAGTAGTCTTTAGATGTTAGTAATGGTTATTTCATGAATTATTCAGTGAGTACTTTATTATGTTTGGTAGTCAATATCTACTCTAAGAATGTGTTAGGTATCGTAGCCATTAAGTAAACTTTATAACGGATATCATGCAATATCTACATTCAATAAATGAGTGATTGATTTTACTAAATCGGGATAGGCCGTTTGATTTGGTTTGTTTTACATTTCGCGCAAAGCTACACGAGGGCTATCTGCGCTAGCCGTCCCTAATTTAGCAGTGCAAGACTAGAGGGAAAGCAGGTAGTCATCACCACCCACCACCAGCTCTTGGGCTACTCTTTTTCCAACGAATAGTGGAATTGACCGTCACATTATAACACGCCCATGGCTGAAAGGGCGGGCATGTGTGGTGCGAAAGGGAATCGAACCCGCGACTCTCAGATTATGAACGCCTTAAGCCCCCTGGCCGTGATAGGTAGCAGTAAAAAGCCGCTACTCTCCTGTTTCGTGCATTTTGGTTTTACAGTTAATCTAGATTTTTCCGTATTGTAGAGAGTTTCTTGAAAAGCATCTAAAGCAGTTAAAAATGACATAAGATGACCTTTATCAAAAATTGAAGGGAAACTTACTGCAATAAGAAAACAACGAGAATAAAAAGTTACAATAAATTATTTTCAATTTAGAATTTTCTGAACAGAGAGAATTCTTAACATAGTACAGAACTGTCCAATCTTATATTCGATTCTTGCCATCGGTTATTACATTGCGAAATTTCTCTCCCTGTAGATGAAAAACGAGTTTTGCTTTACTTGACTTTATACTCCTTTACTTTCAAGTAGCCATTGGTAATTGAGTAACGTTTTAAATCATCTCATGAATAATGTGTTAATCTGAATAATTAGATGATATTAAAAAACACGTATATTCAAGAAGTCTTGATAGAAATGAATAAAAAACATAAAATTAACCTAGTAATCAGTGATGTCGAGAAAACCCACTTGTAGAGAAATATATATGTAAAAAAAATATTTTTTACATGCACAAAATATTTTCTCAACCCAAACGAGCCGTTTTTGCATATATATATAACCCTAGCGCTTTCAAAACGTCCTTAGCCTCGGTGGGCTGAGCAGATAGCCCGATGTTGTTTAGCTATAAGAAAAACACACACAAACACATTCAAAACGTCCACTTTTCGAAAGCTCTAGGGTTATAGGGTTTTGATTTATTTTTATTTGGAAGATAGTTAAGAGATACTGTAGTCTGGTTTTCTGTATGAAAGAAGGCTTGAATTTTCAGTTCTAAACTAATTCAACTGTATTTATTTTCGGCTACATATCGACTAGTCTTTTTCCTGTGTCTTTTTATTGTGTTGTTTCTCTTATGAGTTATCTGTGAAGCCCCTGAATTATGTGTATAATATTTTTCGTAATAAAAATGTCACATGACAGCCAAGAGTAAAAGCTGAATAGAATGAGTACATGCCCTTCCACTTGAGAAACAAACAAGCTTGTGCTTATGGATTTAAAGATATTAAGATTGCTATTATCTTCCTAAAATCTATCAGTTGAAGATATAACCACACTCACCTCATTTTAGAGCTCTGTCTGATCTGTTTTAACACTTTTATTAAAATTTCTATTACGTTGGCCGAAAACGGTTAATGTGCGAGACGGTTCCCGGACGCTTTCCTTACGACAGAATAGAATGGTGCGAAATTTTCCCCGAAATTTCAGGCTGAAAATGCTGTAAAGTAGTGGATTACAGGCAGATGAAGCGTATACCATGATGTTAACAAATATCAGGTAGGTCCAAGTCTCTTGAAAAGGGGTTTGGGAAAAGGTGTTGTAAAAAAGCAATACTTGATGTGGGGAGAGGCTGATGAAGTACACTGAAACTCCAGCAATCAACATCTTAACAACCCCACGTCTAGCATTCATGGTCACTACTAGATTATCTCTCCTCAATACTGGTTCTACAGACTGAAACATTTCAGGTCGGAAAAGTCGTCGACCAATTCCAATATACAAGACAATCTGAATTATTAAAGGAACTAAGTAAAACACTGTAAATTCCAGATACTTAAATACCAGAAAGTGAACTCGGCTTAACTTGACCACACAAGGTTTAAAACCCGGTGCAACGGGCAGCAGAACATGGAAGAATAGATTCGGAGAGGCAAAGATCATGGCCAGTGGCCAGATGACAGTTATTGACAGAATAATTCGTCCGCGACAGCACAAGAGGTGAGCTCGTATTGGGTGAATGATTGCCACGTATCTGAAAAGAAGAAAAACACAGTAATTATTTTCAATCATATTTATGGCTCAGTAATATTAGTTACTAACAGAATAATTAGTTCCACGAAAGCGTAAGAGATGGGCTCGTTTTGGATGAATGATTATCCCATATCTGAAAAGGAAAAAAAACACAACGCATAATAATTATTTTCAATCACGTTTATTATTCATTAATATTAGTTTTGCCGAATACGATAGCAAAAAAAAAAATTATAATAATTATTTAGGACTTCATCGTATCTTTTATAAGCTGAACATATTTTGATAAAACAGCAAGCGACCTATTTGATGAAAATATGTATTAACGTGTATTATGTAAGATTTTATTCATGTTTCTCATTCTGAGGCGTTTGTAGAATTGGACGAATTCTTAAGACTTATCAAAGGTGAAGATGCCGTTCAAAGCAGGCAATATTTTTAAAATTCAGAAATGTTGCAGAAATAATTAAAATATAAAATTAATTCATAAGCCATCGACATTATCGTCATAACAGATAAAGAAACGAAAACAGTTTTACTGCGCTCCACCGAGTACTAAAAGTCAGATGAACGCAAAGTAAAATTTATATAATAAAAAACGTTGCGTTTTAAACAATTCATTGAAAAAGAATAAATATATTTTTAGTTAATTTTCTTCCTTTTTATTATAATTTTTTATTCTTTCTTGAGTAAATAAATGTAAAAACGTAAATAAAGCTTAAATCTTCAAGGGAGTCCTCCAATTATAATATCTGGGAACGTAATAACTGAGATAAGGAAGTGAAAGTGTTTCAAGTTACATTATCATCTGACATGACAGTTTTAAGCTTAACGTAATGTTTTTTTCTTTTTCTTTTATTGTTTTAACTTCTTTTGCCAGGCCGGCATGGCCAGGTGGTTAAGCCACTCGACTCGTAATTTGAGGATCTCGGGTTCGAACCCGTATCATACTAAACATGCTCCCTTTTAGTCGTGGGAAGGCGTTATAATGTGATGGCCAATCAAACTATTTGTTGGTAAAAGAGTAGCTTAAGAGTTGGCTTTGGGTGGTGATGACTAGCTGCCTTCCCTCTAATCATACACTGCTAAGTTAGTGATGGCTAGCGCAAATAGTCCTCGTGTAGATTTGCGCGAAATTGAAAACAAACAAATCATTCTTTGGAAAGTATTCTGTCGATTTATTTTTTATTATATAATTCTTAAGTTTCAAATTTCTGCTTTGACAAAAAAGTAAATAATCCAACAGGCAAAATGGAATATGGGAGCGAAATCCACATAACGAGCAAAATACTTGTACGAGGAATAAGTTCTTAACCTAATTCCATGATAAAAACAAGCTCTATATTATATATATATATATATTATTACTGGTTTGCTGTTCTAAATTATGTTAATTTTTTTTCTGATGGGTCTTAGCTTACGCAGGTTACTCATGTGCTTTATATATATATTCAGTATTATGAATACGTGGGTGTACAATAACAGAATTAACAAAATATAAAAATTTGAAATGTCATATGATTTAAATTTGTTTGTGACGAGACAATCTCATATCTTATACTTATAAAGATATACCGTAATGTGCAGGATGCATACTGAAAGATAAAAGGTGATTATACACATAACAAAATGAGACAGTAGCATTGCCTTGGTTTGTTTCGAATTTCGCACAAGGTTACAGGATGGCTATCTGCGTCAGTTATCTCGGGAGTAGCCTTGTAATATTTTGTTTGTTTGTTTGTTTTGGAATTTCGCACAAAGCTACTCGAGGGCTATCCGTGCTAGCCGCCCCTAATTTAGCAGTGTAAGACTAGAGGGAAGGGAGCTAGTCATCACCACCCACCGCCAACTCTTGGGCTACTCTTTTACCAACGAATAGTGGGATTTACCGTCACATTATACGCCCCACACGGCTGGGAGGGCGAGCGTGTTTGGAGAGATTCGAACCCGCGACCCTCGGATTAGGAGTCGCACGCCTTAACGCGCTCGGCCATGCCAGTCCTGCCTTGTAATATATAGAAACGTTTCACTAACCCTTGGAAATAAATAAAACCTTTCACATTTTATATACATGTATTTTTTTTATAATTTCTGGACAATTTCAGATCATAATCCCCCCCCCAGTGGCTCAGTGGTATGTCTGCAGACTTACACGCTAAAATCCGGGTTTTGATACCCGTGGTGGGCAGAGCACAGATAGCCCATTGTGTAGTTTTGTGCTTAATTCAAAACAACAACAACAACAGATCATAATATTTAAGCGAATGTGTAGTTTCATGCAAATTTAATATTACAGAGGGAATACATTTGTGAATTTCCTTAAAAACCGAACAATAAATGGACCGGCATGGCCACGTGGGTTAAGGTGTTAATCTGAGGGTCGTGGGTTCGAATTCTCGTCACACCAAACATGCTCGCCCTTTCAGGCTTGGGTGTGTCATAAAGTGTCGGTCAATCCCACTATTCGTTGGTAAAAGAGTCGCCCAAAAGTTGGCAGTGGGCGGTGATAACTTGCTGCCTTCCCTCCAGTCTTACACTGTTATATTAGGGATGGCTAACGCAGATAGCCGTTGTGTAACTTTGTGTGAAATTCAAACCAAAACCGAACAATAAATAAAACAAGTTTTTTAGTTAATTACATTTGCAAAATTTCTGAATTTGTAAATTTCGAATCAAGCATGACTTATATGTTTGAGAAAATTGCAGTGTTTAGTGATGTTTAAGAAATATTTTGTTTGCTTGTGTGTAATCAAATACAAAGCTGTCCAATTAATTATCTATGCTCTGCCCACCACGTATATTGAAACCGGGATTCTAACATTAAAAGTCCGCAGACATACTGCTGTGCCATTGGGCTATTTATGGAATAAAAGAAAAAAGAAAAAAGTCGATCTCTACTCGCCAGATAATAATGAAAAACGTTTTTATTTCGGCTAACTTTTACTCTTGTGGCTTTGTCACAGCTAGTATTGTAAATAGCCGCAATTATGGTTTTTTTTCTCATAATAGCTAGAAAAGAAATTGTCCAATAGGAATGATACCAATTAGTATCCCATTATTATCTCTCTGTGAAAAAGCTCGCAGACGACTTTTCTTGTACTTGATCTTGTCTACGGTTACTGATAAGTAACCCTATTTCCTGAACCAGCTCTAACAAAATACGCATTTCTAAGTCTACTACGATGAAGACCAGTATATTGTTTGATAAACAAAAGATTTTTTTTACCTACTTCCCTTACTTTCTACATTTTTTTCTTATTTTTGTATAGATTTTTTCTTTTTAATCCCTAAAAAATAACGTTCGAGTTGTCATCTGTCTCTTGTTCTTTTTCCGAGTATAATTAGATTTAATCAGTTTTAGGAAAAAGTTTGTTCGTTTTTGAATTTCGCACAAAGTTACTCGAGAGCTGTCTGTGCGAACCGTCCCTAATTTAGCAGTGTAAGACTAGAGTAAAAGTAATTAGTCATCACCACCCACCGCTAACTTTTGGGCTACTCTTTTACTAACGAATAGTGGGCTTAGCCGTCACATTTTAATGCCCCCACGGCTGAAAGGACGAGCATGTTTGGTGCGACCCTCAGATTATGAGAGGCACGCCTTAACACGCTTGGCCATGCGGGGCCATATTTATAACATTTATTGATCAGTTAAACAATGTCAGTGTTGTTTCTCAGAAGTCTATTAAAAAAAAAAAGAACAAAGTTCATGTAAGATTCATTCATACGAACATGCCTAAAAGAGCGTAAAAGGAAATGCCATTTTCATTTAAAAGTAAAATGTTTCCATGTATATGTGAAAAGAAATGAAGTCCTATCTTTTTTTTTTACATCTCTTAAAACTGTAACAAACAAAATATGAAATTCTAAAAGGAGGGAAAAAACTGCTAAACATGAATAATTAGACGCAATTGAAAAATTTATAACTTATTTCCTGACAATATTTATTTGTTTTAACTATATTTAATAACAATAATAATAATATATTTAGAGTGCCCCGAGAAACAATAATTCATAAAAATATGATCCTGTCAACGAACTATTTTTACTTCTTCATATGTTATCATCCAATAAACTGATTTAACTACAATAGGGTCTCTGTATTTTTTCAAATGTTTCAAGATAACCAAAAAAAATATGACCAACAATACAGAATTTATTAAAGAACCTTAATGTATTATAATAACCCATAACTAATTACATCTTACTTAAATATAGCTGTAAAGTTTCAGCCTCCCAAAAGTAAAAAAAAAACTTGAACACAAAGTGTTTGTTTATTTTTGAATTTTGCACAAAGCTACTCCAGAGCTATCTGTGCTAGCCGTCCCTAATTTAGCAGTGTAAGACTAGAAGAAAGGCAGCTAGTCATCACCACCTACCGTCAACTACTGCGGTTACTCTCTTACCAACAAATAGTGGGATTGACCGTCACAATATAAAGTCACCACGGCTAAAAGGGCGAGAATGTTTGGCGCGACGAGGATGCGAGCCCACGACCGTCAGATTTCGAGGCGCATGCCTTAACATGCTTGACCATACCGGCCCCTAAACACAAAGTAAAAAAAAACAACCGAACCTTTTCCACATACACATTTCTTCAGATTGCAAGCGTTCTCCAAATTGTCACATTAAATTCAGTTTTCAATACGTTTTGGTAGAAAAATATAGATGTATAAAAACCTCGTATTAAATCCAAATAAAGATAACACATTCAGGTTTTGTATGATTTGGAATCAGGTTTTGTACATTATCCTTATGTATAGGTTACTATCTCATACCATATTACTGAACTAGTCCTGGTTTCCATGATGCTTAACTCACAGAGGGATTGAAACCAGTCTCTGCAATATTTTCAGACGTGGGGGCGTTATATGGTATGATCAATTCCACTATGCTTTGGTAAATAGTTGTCCAATAAATGGAGATGGACAATGTTAGCGCAGATGGCCCGCACTGCGCAAAATTTAGAAAAACAAACAGATAGTGTTAATTAGCTGCTTTTCCTCTGGTCTACCACTTCAGATGTTTGTTTTGTTTGTTTTTTGGAATTTCGCACAAAGCTACTCGAGGGCTATCTGTGCTACCACTTCAGAATTAAGAACAGTTATTGCAGATAGCTCCGACTAACTTTGAGCAAAATTCAACAAACACGAATAAAATAAGTTTATCAAGTAATGTTGTACTATTTAGATTGATATATTCAGGTGTGACGAGTCAGATTTAAAACTTTTCTGACAGAGTTTCTTAAATCAAAACTACCATTTCTCTGAAGCAGATTATTAAAAAGTTTATTAGTGTAAACTTCCAACTCACTAGCATATTGCTAAAATGTTATTAGTGTAAGTTACGAAATCTTTGAAATATAATCTTAAAACGTTGCCTGTGTAAACATTGAGCTCTACCATACGGTTAGAATGTTATCAATGTAAACTACTAAATCTATCAAATATATGCTTTGAACGTTGCCTGTGTAAACAATTAACTCTGTAACACATTGTTAAAATGTTATCAATGTAAACTACAAAATCTACGAAATATATTTTTAAAACGTTGCCTGTGTGAACAATGAATTTTCTACCATATTGTTAAAATGTTATTAATGTAAGCTACCAAACATATTCAATAGATTATTAAAATATTTCTTATGTAAACTACTAACCCTTTGAAGCATGTTGTGAAAACGTTAACTCGGAGAAACAGATTGTTAAAATATTTTCATTGAAACCAACAACTCTCTGAAGCACATTTTTAAAAGATTATTAATATTAGTTACTATTTCACTGCAACAGATAATTAAAAGCGTGACAAAAGTTGAAATAGGTTATTAAAATTTGAGTGAAAAACTGAAACAGATTACGTCAAAAGGTGCTGAAATCAAACAATATAATTCACATTTGATCTTTTTTTAGGCAGTTTATGGTTGGATTGTGTTTAGTTCTTGTTGCAAACTTTTCCAAAATTAGTAATAGAAATACTTATTATGTAAATTGTGTGAAACATTCATTTCACTTATGCTAGCTAGATTTTGTAATAAGCTATTGAAAATATGAGTCGTTAGAGTTATTTTTCTTTAGATATTTGATTGCAGTAATAAAGAAATGTTGCTATGGTAACAAATGACTTATCTTGAATGTTACTTCTGCTTTTGCTGTCTGGGAGCAGTTTGCGTTAAAAATAATTTATAAGCAGAGACTGAAGGTGATTTCTTGACAAAAAGCCTTGTAATGGATTTACCTACGTACATTTATTTTAACACATACGCTTGTTTCAGTTTGGTGTACGTTACGTATATTGTTTCATGTCTATTACGCAAGTTCTGTCTGTTCTCTAAATTTGTAAAAGATTCTTGAGAGTAACAATCAACAATATTTGTTTCACGAAAACTCTACCTTGTATTCGAACATTATTGTAAGTTCGATAATCTCTGGTGGTTGGTATATAAAACGGACGAGCCGAAAGATAGTTATTATTACTACTTAGCTACAGCCAGTCTTGGAAGCTATAATTGTAATTAACGCTAATTAATGGAGAACTTCACATATTGACCAAGAACGTTTATAACTTGCGAACATTATAAACCTTTTATTTTTAGCAGATTACCATCAGATGTTAGTATTTTTACAAAGACGTTATATAATTTAGCTGTGAAAAACTCACATGTGATCAGCAAAGAACCAACTACCTCCCCGATAACTAAATTGCACCTTTATCAACTTAGAATTAATTTGGTCATCGTGAAACACCGCTAAAATATCCCGTTCGAGATCAGATAGAAGACTAGATATTGTTTGTAAGTTTCTAACAAAATGTGTCTATAAATATATATTTGTATTAACTACTTGTAATAACTGTCATACAAAACATGCTCGCCTTTTTAGCCGTGGGAGCATTATAATTTGGCAGTCAATCCCATAATTCTTGGTAAAAGAGTAGCCCAAGAGTTGGCGGTGAGTGATTCCCTCTAGTCTTACACTGCTAAATTAGGGACGACTAGCGCAGACAGCCCTCGTGTACCTTTTAGAGAAATTCAAAATTCAAACAAATTATTATATATTATTGTATATTAAAATATATTTGTATTAAGAAATAAAATTGTGTTATCAACCTTTTTGCAAGTAATATAAATTGGATTCATATTAAGATTTATTTACCTTCTAAGTTTAAATTATCGTTTAACTCAGTTTTAAACTATTTCAAATTGTACACGTAAGAAGATATACCCAACAAGTTTTGTAATTCTGAACAAACTCTAATAAGTTTTCGCAGTAAAAATTGTAACTTAATTTATTTAGAATATCTGTGTTTGGTAATAAAATTTCAAAGTAATTTGAAAACCGAATGTGCTTGTTTTATTGAAAACTCTGATACTGGGTGTTTGGCTAATGAAACTGATATATGTAACTGAATACTGTCAATATGTTTGTTGTTAAGGAGTTAATTTTTTTCCAAAATGATTTCTGATTGTTAAATCTGTTTGTGTCAAAAAACCTTCATGAAATATATATGATATAAAAATATAATCAATGTATCTACAAATGCGACTAATGTGAAATGTTTTTTTTATAGTCTTTAGCTACTAGGATTTGTTATGCATTAGATTTCCAGCTTCAAAAAATATAAATTTGTAACGTGTGGTCTTAAGTTATCTCCGTTTGAATTTCTCGTGCTTTCATAAGAGAATAAAAACACACACACATATAACAAAACAACATTGAAACTTCCAATAAATCCAAATGATTTTGGAGAACAATATTAGTACTGCTCAAGATACATTTATTTTTGTCAAAACTAGAGATATATAAAACGTGTCACTTTATGAAGACGAAGCTTTTTTCTTCTTTAAAAAAGAGTAAACCAACTTACAAATAATATACGTACAGCTAAAATAACTGGATAAATCAATAAAGATATTGCAGTAAAAACTAAAAAGAAGAAAGGGCTTTTAGGATAACCCGGACCATGATAAAAGCATGCAAGTGCAATAAAAACAACTTCCTGACTGTCGGTCGTCTATCAACCACATCACTTTAAAACGCTAAAATTAAAGGGTTCGATTCCCCTCGGTAGACTCAGCAGATAGCCCGATGTAGTTGTGCTATAAGAGAACACACACACACAACCACATCACTAGTTCGATTGCATTTTTAATTTTCGAAATAAAACTTTGAGTAGTAAGTACAGGACCAGCTCTGAGTTGTTCCATGTTCAGTAATTTATAAATAGTTGAAACTTTTATAAGAAAACATCTAAGCCAAAGTAATAACTATTTTAATCAATAAACATAAATATAACACTTAGAAGTCAAGACTGGGTACATTTATCGGATTAAAAAAAAAAAAATTAACATGACCATTTTCATTATGGAGATGAATGCAGCGTCTTATTTAGCGATACATAAAGTTATTTGATTTGATTACACTGAATAATGTGGCCCGGCATGACCAAGCGCGTAATCCGAGGGTCGCGCCAAACATGGTCGCCCTCCCAGCCGTAAATGCGTTATAATGTTACGGTCAATCCCACAATTCATATGTAAAAGAGTAGCTCAAGAGTTGACGGTGGGTGGTGATGACTAGCTGCCTTCCCTCTCGTCTTACACTGCTAAATTAGGGACGGCTCGGTGCAGTGGGCTAACAACCTACTCCCTTAAATACTCGTTAAAGAACCCGCAAGCGATTGCGCCCCTATGTTCCTAGATGGAATCTAATAATGATAACTAACCAACTAACACTGAATAATAACTACATTAGAGAAATATACAAAATCTCAGTACGTTATAGTAAAACGATTTTGGAGCCTCACAACGTCATTATATTCTAAGTCGCCATGTTCATTAATGCATTCTTTCTAATGACCTCATCTTGATAGCTCTGCAGTGTGGTTTCCATTGTGAAAGATTCCGTTTTAAGGCCATTTTATATAAAGCACGTCGCTTTTCTCTTGACGAAAACACGTGTACGGTATTTGCTACTGCAAATGATTCTCACCTGTTATAAATCACTTTGCATGCCACTATTAGGCTGCGTCTTGTTGCACATATCTTCCTGCATGGTCCTGTTTCTCAAATTTGATCCGCATTCCTTTTATTTATAATCTCATAAAGTTCAAGGTGTATGATTGGCCTTGAAGTTATAAATCACTGATACGAACTCAACTTACTTTGCTTCAGAAAGGTTTGTTACATACCTTTCTCAAGAGCAATAATTTTTTATTGGAATCACACTACTTGTACATGGTTAAACGATGCTAGAATGTAGTTCTGATAAATTCAGTTCCACCGCGACATTATACAGACTATAATTATCACATGACTTCCGGATTTGCAAATTGAAAATCGTTTTTATATAAGACACTCAGCCCTCTGTAAAGTATTTAAAGCTTACTCTCCCATTTGCACAAATACACCCATAAAAACTATATAAATTTGTTGTGTTTGTTTGTTTTGGAATTTTTGCACAAAGTTACACAACGGCTATCTGCGTTAGCCGTCCCTAATATAGCAGTATAAGACTAGAGGGAAGGCAGCTGGTCATCACCACCCACCGTCAACTCTTGGGCTACTCTTTTACCAACGAATAGTGGGATTGACATCTCGACATTACTGATTGGGATTGACCGTTACATTATAACGCCCCCACGGCTGAAAGAGCGAACATGTTTCGCGCGACGGGGATGCTAAACCGCGACCCTCAGATTACGCGTCGCACGCCTTAACACGCTTGGCCATGCTGGGCCCAATATGTTGTGAAACACTTTTCGTGTTTCCTTAACTTTAGGCTCAGCATGACCAGGTGGTTAAAGCACTCAACTCGCAACCTGAGGGTCACAGGTTCGAATCCTCGTCACACCAAACATGATCGCTCTCTCAGCCGTGGGGGCGTTATTATGTGACGGTAAATCCCACTATTCGTTGGTAAAAGAATAGCCCAAGAGTTGGCTGTGGATGGTGATGTCCAGCTGCCTTCCGTCTAGTCTTACACTACTAAATTAGGGACGGCTATCGCAGATAACCCTTGTGCAGCTTTGTGCGAAATTCCAAAAACAAATAAACAAACCTTAACTTTAACTAAAGAAGAGACGACAATGAGTTCAGTATAGTTAGATATCTTCATTTGGTGTTAGTTTCGCTAAAGTTTCAGTTTGATGTGATTTATTATACGTGTGTCTGTGTTTTCTTATAGTAAAACCACATCGGGTTATCTGCTTAGCCCACTGAGAGGAATCGAACCCCTGATTTTAACGTTGTAAATCTGATTATACGTTTTCTAGGATAACTTGTTTTTGCTCTTATAGGATCTATGGTAACTGTAATAGAAAATGTCGACATTGCACTCCTTTAGATTATAAAGAATTAAATATCCTCTGTCATCTTTGCAACCGCAAACTGAGAAAAATCACTTACAGTAATGGCAAATGAAGCAGTAAAAACAAGTTAAAAATATAATATTCCAAAATATCGCATTTCAACGGAGATGAATGCAATATTTTAAGTTTTAATAAATAGAAACACTGTAATCATTTCAGTAGGAACCAGTATTCTCACTTTTCAATTTTCAATATCTACACCAAAGATATAAGGTTATTACAATATATACTTATCATTATTATATTTGTAACGAGACCAATTTGTTTTGGATTTTAGGCTAAACCAAGATCAAATAAAAGACACAAGTGTGGTTAACATTTTTAGATAGCTTTTATTATTTTCTAAAATACTCAGTCATAACCCAAAATTTATAACTATTATTTTCTTAATATTTTTTATATTCTCAGTCAATATGAGCTAAAGATTTTCGTATTTCACGGCCAGTGAAAAAAATGCCAGGTTTTTTGTTTCGTATTTAACGGTTTCCGTTTGGTTTTAAATTTCATGTAAAGCTACACGAGATTTATCTGTGTAAGCCGTCTCTAATTTAGCAGTGTAAGACTAGAGGGAAGGCAGCTAGTCATCACCACCCACCGATAACTCTTGGGCTTCTCTTTTACCAACGAATAGTTGGATTGACCTTAACATTATAATGCCCCCACCTGGTCATGTCGGACGGTGTAACTGGATGACTTTATGGAAAGGGTTAGTTCAGAAAGTTTTCTGAACTATAACTTATATATATTAATATTTTTTCACTCGAGTTGTTCTTTCCTACTTTACAAGTTTGTTAATTCATTATTTTATTTACTTAAAGAAATACATAACAGGAAACAATAAGAAATACACTTTGATTTCAAATTGTTAACAATTATTTGAAATATTTAACATCTCGAAAGAAAGATAATTAAAGGATACTGTTTAATAGGTACTATTACTTTAAAAACGTCACGGTCAGTTGTACTGTTTAACCAAACATGCTTTCCCTTTCGGCCGTGCGGGCGTTATAATGTGACGGTCAATCCCACTATTCGTTGGTAAAAGAGTAGCCCAAGAGTTGGCGGTTGGTGGTGATGACTAGTTGTCTTCCCTCTAGTCTTACACTGCTAAATTAGGGACGGCTAGCGCATATAGTCCTCGAGTAGCTTTGAGCGAAATTCAAAATTGATAAATAACTGAATTGTTCTGTTTAAACTCAGAATGACTCGGAAAACAAATATTGCGTCATTGGTATTTACAAAAGTACGGGAACAGCAATCTAAAAAAGGGGTGTAATGTGCTATTACTGGAGCTCTATTTTCACACATAGTGAACTCAGTTTTACCCTAATCGTACCCTGTGCATCTTTAATTAATACATTCTAAGATATATTCATAGATATTTGGTTGAATAAGCCATATCTTTACTTGCAAAGAAACTATTATTTTATACCTGGGACAGAATTCGAAAATATCAAGACAAATTAATAGATTCAGATAGGGGTTCTGGACGGACCTCCAAATATTGCGTTCATTACGTGTTTCAAATTCCATACAACGTACCAAATCATGACGTATTATTACGCTGAAGGAAGCGCAGGCCTTGCCAATTAGTTCCATCAATACTCTCAGCGCATCACGGTGAACAATGTCACAATATGTGTCAGAGCAATCGCGACTCCTTTATGTATTACAAGCTGAACAAGTCTGAGCCCGTTAAAACATGTTCATACCTGTTGCTGTCTTCCACCTCCTTTATTGTGAAGTCGATAACGTTAAAATCAAAACGTTCTTCAACTTCCATTACCATCCATCCGAAGCAGGAAAATAAATACAAAATTTATGTCCTGGTAAAACGATTTGTTAATTATTCGTCACTTTATTAACGTGCGTTTACGGTAACCAATTATTAGATACAGCCTATTCGTGAAATGTACTGGCCTAAAGTTCTACGCTTTCCTTGATAAGTAGAGTAAATTATTTAACGTCACATGTGCCGTTTCGTTTCATAACATGTTTCAAAGACTACATGAAACAATTAGTAGCTAATGTTAGGTGGCTGAGCTGATAATTCTCCATGAGTCTTGGATCTGACGGTTTTCCGTTCCTTCAACGTCAAATACACACTAAATCTGGGTATCAGAAGCCACGATGAAATGTCTCTGACATTAAAACCACCAGTCATACGTCCAGTAACCATTTGTCTGCGTGTATTTAGATCTGAGCTGGCTGTCTGTGTTAAGTGCTAACTTTTCTCAATCCACCAAACGGGTGTCGTGAGATTTACACAGAATCCCAATAAGTCAGGTCCATTATTAGCTTTAAATATGCTGTCCAGATTCTTTTGGTAAGGTAGCTTATTTACGGTTCCAGTAATATATTTCTATAATTACTCTTCTCTTCCGACATTACTTAACTGGTAAATGTTTATGAAATATATTTACTTTGGTCATAGAAGTCGAATATTGTGTGATTCGTTTACAGTAATGCAAAATATGAATCATATTAGAAACAAGGATCGTGTTACAATTAACTGAAGAACCGAACAATGATCAATATTAGCAGTTTCTTTGATTAGTGATATTAGATCTTACTGGAATATAAACTAAAACAATCTGGAACCGAAAATTACACCCTGTAAACACATATCCAGCTTTGTTGGGTAGCGACATCTGTGATCAATCAATATTATTTTGGATTCTTATGAAAACCGAGAGGCCGAACTTGTGGATCTGAGTCAGTAGTGAGACTGTGACACAAAATGGCGTGATTTTAATTTTGATGATATTATATACATTACCAACCTGAAAACAATTTATTTGAGTTGGGTATTGTTGATTACTGGCATTCAGTTGTATGAGAACAGAGCAGTAAGAAAATTTAAAAGGTGTTATTGTCATATGTTTGCAAATTTTACGTATTTTTCAAATAACTCGTTTCAGAAATAAATATCGCAGTTTATTAAGCTGAAATTATTTATTTTTCAATGGTTGTAACAATGGTTTGCCTCATTTTAACTTTGTCCTAAAGCTATTGTAACTTGGTTTTAATACGATGAATTTTCAGTTTCCTTATGGTATTATTATCGTTAATTACCTTTTCTCAGTGCTGTGGTTGCGTTAGTCCAACTAAATTGATTATCGTTAACGTAAAGATTCTATGCGCAACATCAAGTGATTGGTCGGAGCAGAAGACGGTTTCATTTCCCGTCACTGGCTGACACTGGCCTGATTTTGATCTACACTCATTAAAAGACGAGAGATGTCGCAACCAGAGGGAATAAATAAGCTTTTTAGACAGTCATAATTACTTTGTCTCTAAAATATAGAACCGGATTTTCTAATTTATAATTTTCCAGATATGATATATAGAATAATTTAAATCACATATAAACCCAAGACCTTAAAGTTAAATACCGGACTGTATTGATTTGTGTGCTGTTATCAATACAGAAAGTAAAGTAAATACCGGACTATATTGATTTGTGTACTGTTCCCAAGATAGAAAGTAAAGTAAATACCAGACTGTATTGATTTTTGTACTGTTCCCAATACAGAAAGTAAAGTAAATACCAGACTGTATTGATTTGTGTACTGTTCCCAATACAAAAAGTAAAGTAAATACCGGAATGTATTGATTGGTGTGCTATTTCCAATACAGAAAGTAAAGTAAATACCGGACTATATTGATTTGTGTATTGTTCCCAAGATAGAAAGTAAAGTAAATACCAGACTTTATTGATTTTTGTACTGTTCCCAATACAGAAAGTAAATACCGGACTGTATTGATTTGTGTCCTATTCCCAATACTAAAACTAAAGTAAGTACCAGACTGTATTGATTTGTGTACTGTTCCCAATAGAGAAAGTAAAGTAAATACCGGACTGTATTGATTTGTGTCCTATTCCCAATACTAAAACTAAAGTAAGTACCAGATTGTATTGATTTGTGTGCTATTCCCAATACTAAAACTGAAGTAAGTACCAGACTGTATTGATTTGTGTGCTGTTCCCAATACAAAAAGTAAATAGGATTGCTAATTGCCAATATTTGGTCCATACAGGAAGAAAAGAAACTGAAATGTATCTAATTACCTTGTTTAACATAATTACGCTTTTAGATAACATTTCTTCTTCTCAAGGTGTATTATATATATATAACTGCATTATAGAGTGCTTTGTGCATAAATAAGTTAGGAAGTTAAATACGGAAGAAATTCGGCCCTGCCAATCAAAAACCTCATGCAGTGTGACCGTAGATTTCTCAGTCTCTTGAATACAATTGGTTTCACTACAGGATCTCTTCCTTTTAAATACAATACCCATAACATATGACAAAAAGTGTGAAACATCATTAGTATCAAAATGTACAAACAACAACTGGAAAGTCCAACATTCGTAAACGAATGCTGTATACCTTCCACCGTCCACTTTATTCAACAACATCTTTATAATGCAGTAGGTTTCAAAAGAAAGTGTCATTTAAAACAAATGAAAAGGTCACAGAGTACAAGCTAAATACATTAAAGGGACAGACGTTAGCAAAGGAAAACATGTTGAAGAAGTTCCTTGTAAAATATAGGACAATCATTTTCTGCATAAATAGATGCACTCAATATATCAGAAATCTTGTATTTATTTTTGAACAATTAGCTCATACATATGGAGAGGAATGAAAAGTCAAAATCCATAATTCTGCAAAATGTTTTGACCTCTGACCCTTGTAAAATTTTATGAAAGGCACAAATATCGTATATGCCTGCTTCAGTCGGTAGGATTTATTGTAAGATATGTTTGTGCAAAATCACATCCGTAGATTATCGAAATATAAGGTAATGGCAGGACTAAAATCTTGCCTTTTCATAAATGTTTTTACCTTTGGCTTTATTAAGATAAAAGAATAGGTAGAAATCAATGTGGGCTCGCATGATATCTCTGTGACATTTTAATTTTATTTTTGATTTTCATGCAAAACAATACTAGGGCTATCTGCACCAGCCATTTTTGACTTAACAGCAAAAGACTACAGGGAAGACAGCTGGTTGTCATCACCACCGCCACTTATGAACTACTCTTTTGACCAACGAATAACATTATAATGATCTCACGGCTGAAAAAGCATGTGTGGTGGGAATAGGATTCGAGCTCTCGACCCTCATAATGAGAGTCGAATGCCCTAACAACGTGGTCATGTAAGACCATCTTTATGGCAAGTCTCATATGGATTGTTTGAAATATGACAGAATTGCAAGCAGACAAAAATATGAACTTCAACACTTAAACTAAGGAGGAGAAGCCTAAATAACTAAACAAGCAAAACGAAAAGGAATTATTGGCGTTTTAAACCAAGATTCACGCCCTCGAAGTTTCAAGGTAATCGACAACAAATGTAATTGTTGAAACTAAGAATGGCCTGGTATGGCCTCGCGCGTTAAGGTGTGCGCTTCGTAATCTGAGGGTCGCAGGCTCGCGCCCGAGTCGCGCCAAACATGCTCGCCCTCCCAGCCGTAAGGACGTTATAATGTTACGGTCAATCCCACTTTTCGTTGGTAAAAGAGTAGCCCAAGAGTTGGCGGTGGGTGGTGATGACTAAGTGCCTTCCCTCTAGTCTTACACTGCTAAATTAGGGACGGCTAACATAGATAGCTCTCGAGCAGCTTTGTGCGAAATTCCAAAATAAACAAACAGAAACTGAGAAATATGTTGTAAATATAAGACGTCTTCTTCCCTACAAAATACGTAATAACAAAGTAGTTCTTTTTAAATTTTCTTTTCATATTGCCCCCCAGTGGCTCAGCGGTATGTCTGCGGACTTACACGCTAAAATCCGGGTTTCGATACCCGTGGTGGGCAGAGCCCAGATAGCCCATTGTGTATCTTTGTGCTTAATTCAAAACAACAACAACTTTTCATATTTTTGTGTTTCAGTGGAAACAATTAAGAACATAACGCGCTAAATTTACGTATCATAATTTCTATACAGTGGGACAGTGACAAATTTACGAACTTGCAACACTAAAATCTGGGGCTCAATTCCTTGTGGTAAACGCAGCAGATAGCCAATAGTGGCTTTTCTTAAAAGAAAACACACACGCTTAGGAACAAAAATTTCCCTCACAGCAGTTTGTCTGCAGACTTACAATGATAGATACCGGGTTTCAATGTCTGTGGTGGGCAAAGCACGGATAGTCTGTTGTGTATCTTTGTGGTTAATTTCAAACAAACAAAAGGACAAAAGTTAGTAAATTACGTCAGAATGTTTCTACCTTCATCGTTTTCCTGACGTGCTTATGAAACTTACTGATCAAGATAAACAATGGTCGTCCAAGCAGCTAAAACACTGTTCTTCTTAAGAACAATAACAATGCATTTGCTATTGAATTAATGTATACAGACCTGGCATTGTCAGATGATTAGAGCGCTCGACTCGTAATCTGAGGATTGTGGGTTTGAATCCCCGTTACATCAAACATGTTCACTCTTATAGCAGTGTGGGCGTTATAAAGTGACACTCAATCCGACTATTCGTTGTTAAAAGAGTAGCCAAAGAGTTAGCGGTGGATGGTTTGTTTATTTGCTTTTGAATTTCGCGTAAAGCCTGTCCCTAATTTAGCAGTGTGTGACTAGAGGAAAGGTAACTAGTCGGCACCACCCATCCCCAACTCTTGGGATTGACCGTCACATTATAACGCCTTCACAGCTGAAAGGGTGAGCATGTTTGGTGTAACAGGGATTTGAACCCGCGACCCTCAGATTACATGTAGAGCTTCTTAACCACCTGCCCATGCTGGGCTGCAGTAGGTTGTGCTGACCAGCTGCCTTCCTTTTAGTTTTACACTGCTAAATTATGGATGGCTAGCGTAAATAGCCCTCGTGTAGCTTTGCGCGAATATTCTAAACACACAATATTCCACGATCACAGCTTTAGCACAGTTATTTCAGTGTAATCGTTGTTTCGTGTTCAAGTATTTCATGCAGTAATTTAAGTGTAGTCGCTGTTTTATGTTTACTTCTTTAGCTCAGTAATTTCTGTGTAGTTGCTACATTTTGTTCACGGCTTCAATATAATAATTTCAGTGTAATCACTGCTTAACAGTCACAGCTTTAGCACAGTAATTTCAGTGTCGTCGATGTGTTGTTAGTAACTTAAAACATTTTCATTGTCGTTGTTATTTAACTACTTTTCAACACAATGTTGTTACATTCTATATCCAGTTTAATGGTCCTATCTTCAGTGTAATACTTTCAATGTATCTGATTTTCCAGTGACCTTATTTTTAGTAGACTTTTCGTCTGGTCGCTCTATGTTAAACTTACATTTCAACTCAATAATTCTCGTATCATCGTATATATCTCATGGTTAGAACAACACATTCTTTAACAGAAACCCGTATTGGGTTTAAGAAACGTAAGTACGTATCAAATAAATAAACAAATAGGATCAAGACTGCCTATATCAGAATTACTGTCAGAATACTTCAGTCGTTGCAAGAACATTTGTTATTAAGCCAAAATTACTCAAATTTTTAGATCTCTTAGTGCTTAAGCCTTGTTGGATTTGAAGTAGCTTATGTTGGAGAGTGAAGGATAAGAAGTCCAGAGGTTATTGAGTTTTCACATAACCTTTAGCTAAGCTGAGATACAACAAAAACTCTGCATTTGTTTTAAATGTCCTCATAAAGTCACTAATCTTGTGTAATCACACAATGCGAGGAGAGGCATTATCTAACCAATTATTTTCCCTAAGTTTCGTAAATATTTTCCTTAACATTGTTTCACCACAGAATCCATATATGATCTACTTGGAAATGTAAAAACAAAAACAAAAAACGACGATTGTTTCAAAAGTAGAAAAGAAAAAGAAAACCTTTCAGTAAGTGCCGTTTTCTCCAGTGCAGTGTGTGTGTGACAGCAGGAAATTTAATCAGATCGCTGTCACTAACAGACCTAAAAGGTGCTGAAGTGGACTGTAAGTAACTAACCTTAAAGATCTCATGGAGTCGTATTTCGTTAGAATTTCATATAACCGATGCTATAAGGGACCAGTATCATGAAAAGAAACTCTCATCTTTACCTGAAATATTCATACTTCTAGTTCGATAAACAATGGTGTAATTACCTTAGACTTAAATTTTATTGAAAATATGAGAGAGATGTTGTTGTTTGTTAATTCTGCCTCTCGGTGTAATTTCAGTAAAATAAAACAAACAAAGAATCCCTTAAAGACGTAGAAGTTTTATCTATTCGCTACTTTTTCCGAACTAGACTATGTTTTCTTCTCTTTTTTTCTTTATTTTCCTTTCAAAATTTCGCTAATTAGTTCTTTGGTCAGTACGACTTTTAAAACAACAGCCAAAGACAAACATCTTTTACGGAGTAAATTAGACCGTAACAACGTAAGATAGGAAATATCAAAACGTAAGGTAAGGTAGATAATTATAGTTATTATTTGGAATCATTAATTAAGTTCGATAAACTGGCACATAAATGTAAAACGTTACTTGGAGTTCAAATCTGTACCAAGAGGTCATGCTCTGTACAAGGAAGTAACGCTCTGTACCTGGAGATCATGCACTGTACAAGGAAGTCATGCTCTGTACCTGGAGATCATGCACTGTACAAGGAAGTCATGCTCTGTACCAGGAGGTCATGCACTGTACAAGGAAGTCATGCACTGTACAAGGAAGTCATACTCTGTACTAGGAGATCATGCTCTGTACCTATAGATCATTCTCTGTACAAGGAAGTCATGCTCTGTACCAGAAGATCATGCCCTGTACCTGGAGGTCATGCACTGTACCTGGAGATCATGCTCTGCACCTGTAGATCATTCTCTGTACCAGAAGATCATGCCCTGTAACTGGAGATCATGCGCTTTACCTGAAGATCATGCCCTGTACCTGGAGATCATGCTCTGTCTCATCTCTTTTCTTTTTAACAACAGCCCTGCAGTAATTACCAATAAGATCAAATGTTGTTGTTTTTTTTAGAAAAAAACATATCAATATAATTTCCAGCTGTACATCTAAAGCGCTGAAGACCATTGGAACTGCATGATGGACTTTACATAAATGTGGTTAAATAGATTTGATGTACCTTCATTTATTTTGTTATTTTTCTCTTGAAATCCACGGTGGATTTTGAGGTTTAGCTGTAAGTTTGGAACTCATCAGAAACTTTAATGTTTTTTTTATCATTTTCTTAATGGTACCAAAGCATTATTTAAGTTGCTTCTCAGGCTGGAGGGTTCTCTTTCCTAGACATAGAATTTACATGATTCACGAGTGTGGTTTCAGATCTCGCCAGTTGTCTTTGTAATCACACTGCTGTGAATGTTTTTTCGGTTTCCATAGACGATGTTGGAAACTTTCTTTTCGATTTTTTTTTCACGTTCTCATTGTTTAACCGTCGATCTGTATGAATATTTCTCCTTGGAGTGAGCGGTTATCAGCATTTCCATCTCCGTGGTTTAAGTTTTGGAAACGTTTTACAAGCCCTATGTTTATTACATGATTTTGTTTGTTGAATACTCTTTAGAAAATAGAAGTCGATTCACATGAGCTCTCATCATTTGTAAATGTAATTTGGATATTTTACTTCTGACGAAGTTGAAAATATAAGATGAAATTTTTAAATAAAGAAAAGGTATAATTTTATTCAACAATGGTTCATATGCAGTGGTTCTTAACCTTGTTGAATGCACTGAGCCCCGGAACTTACGTACTTACATTCACTGAACCCTTCGTAATTGGAAAAATAAAATATGATTTTTTTTTGAAATTCAAAACATAAATAGATATTTTATTAGCGCATCAGTTGCACACAATATCACTGTGCTCAAAGAACCAAACCATCAAAACGTGAATTTCACACAAAAACAAAAACATAACTCAATTAATATTTACTGCAAATCAATGTGACTTTTACTGTTGTCTTTCAGAGAGATGTTCAGAAACGCGCAGCTTCTCCTTGACAACTGCCACTCTCATGTCATTTTCGCAAAAAAGTTTGTTCCTTTTGTTCGTTTTTATGTCTACCATCCTCGAAAAGTTTCTCAAAAATACGTTGTAACAAATGGTATGAGTATCTTGAGGGTTTTCTTAGCAATAAGAGAGTACGTTACGATTTGGTGACAACAAAACGTTGAAAGCGTTGTTGTTCTGAAAAGTTGCTGTTGAACCTGGTTCTGCTGAAGTTCAATGATTTCGTCAAGGTATTCATCATTGACATCTGGTGTCGCAACACTAAACATGAACGGCTGTCTCACCCATGCTAGATATGACTCTTTGGTGGAGAAGTATCCATTGAGAGACTTTGCGCACTATCTAAGTGGATGGCAATTGCTTGCTTAAGTTCACCGAGTACAGAAATGTCTCCGATTTCAAAAACATCTTCAATCTTACTTACACAGTCGTCCAGCAGGGAAAAGTTTGCGAAGTTATCATTCTCTGTTCGTCGATTCCATAACGGTAGCTTTTTTGAAAAGCCTTCAGGGTTTCTTCCATTTCGATGATGTTGACTCCACCGCCCTGCATCTGTTGATTGAGAGCACTGAAGATATCGGCCTTGTACGCCATAATGAGAATGAACTCAGATTTTTCGAACCGATCTGCATGAAATGTTGGTGCTCCCGCAAAAACAGGGCTAATTTCACATGCATGGGAAAAACACGATTCAGCACCTTTCCTCTAGATAACCACCGAAAATTAGAATGGTACAGAAGTACCTCGAATTCAGAGTCCATTTCATTACACAGATCTTTGAAGCTGCGGTGCTTCAGGGCACTATTTCACACATTCCAATACAATTTTTAGTACTTCTGCCAGTTTTAAAGACAAGGTTTTTGTTACCAACGCATGCCTGTGCAGAACACAGTGCGTTACAATGATGCATCGGCTTTCACCAGCGCACCAAAACCAGAGTTTCGTCCCAGCATGACTGGAGCTCCGTCCGAACAAACTGCAGAAACCATATCCCACGAAATATCGTTGTCTCTGAAGAAGTCATCCATAAGTTTCTTCGTGTCGACTACCTTAATTGTTGCTTTAAGAGGCTTACAAAATAAAAAAAATCTTCTTTTATCTCATCGTTCTTTGCATAGCACACGTATATAACAAGCTGGCTAAGATTGCAAACGTCGGTGGTCTCGTCAAGTTGAAGGCTGAATTTTACTGGGCTTGAAATCAGATCTGCAACTACTTGAGCCAAGATGTCATCACTCATGTTGTCTATTCTGCTGCTGATGGTGTCATTTGAAAGAAGAATTTGAGATAACTTATTTTTAACAGCTTTTCTAAGCATGATATTCGCCATCTTCAATGCAGCTGGTTTTACAAGTGCTTCACCAATGGTGTGTGGTTTGCACTGCTTTGCGATCAAGAACGCAACTTTGTACGATGCTATGAGGATCGGTTTGTCGATGGGTACAAAGCTGACTCCCATCATGTTCCTTTATACGTGAATCTAAATTGTACGTATTTGTACGACCACTTTATGTTTTTGCTTGACATAGTTAGTATGAAGGGATTGAAAGATTAGGAAAAAGATCACAAATGACGCATGATTACTACAGTCACAAGTCGACTGCTAAGCGCACGAAGTTCTCTGCAGCACAGATATTAAGGCCTAGTGATGTGACGTGATCAGCCGCAGCCAATGATGGGCAAGTGGAGCATGACGTCATGAATCATACGAGTAGGGTGAACGGAACGGACACACACACAGTATGTATGTCTTTACTTCCGCAGACTGCCTGAGACTGATTCACCAAACCCCTGAAGCTCGATTGAACCCAGGGTAAGAACCATTGTTCTAATGATTTAAATGAATAGAGGATTATAAAGTTAGATCGCTCAAAAAACAATAAAAATATTTCATTTTCAATTGCAGCGCCGTATTTTGAAGGACGCATGTTAATAACGTGACATTCTGAGCCATCTTACTGTAATATAACGGTTGTAATGTGCATGTCAGCATTTATGTATATAACCAAAACTCTTTTGCCATCTATTGAATGGCACCAGAAACAGAAACCCATAAACAATGCCACACTTCCAGAATTCAATATTCAGACAAGGCTTGTTTGTTTGTTTTTTGAATATCGCGCAAAGCTACTAGAGGGCTATCTGCGCTAGCCGTGCCTAATTTAGCAGTCTAAGAGAAGAAGGAAAACAGATAGTCATCACCATCCATCGCCAACTCTTGGGCTACTTTTTTACTAACGAATAGTGGGATTGACTGTACCATTATAACACCCTCACGGTTGAAAAGGCGAGCTTGTTTGGCGCGACGGAAATGCGAGCCCGCAACCCTCAGATTACGAGTCGAATGCCTTGACTGACTTGCCGAGCCATTCAAACAAGGAAAAAAGTGGATGTGGTCCGTGCAATTTAACAAAAAAGAGTTTAAATAAAAGTCCTTTCCTAACAACAAGAACAGGACTTTCACTGTGTCTGTACGTGAGGATTTAATTTTATCTTTATTGACGTAATTTTTAAATGTAGTACTGAAAAACTGGAGTAAAATATTTTAAACTGATGTTAAAAAAGCTAAAACTTTTTTCTTTATCCATCTAGTGTCACTTGGAAAGTTCTACGCCTTAGCTTGCAGTTTCGAACACTACATGTAAATAATCGATGTAAGACAGCGTTTCAGAACTTGTTTTTACATAACTGATACTTCACACCCACTAACACTTAACCTTGCTTAATAAGTATAATGATATAAGAATGTATTAAAGTACCACAGTTGGAACTCGTATTGTCTGAAATGAAGCTAGTTTCTGGACGCTTATCAAAGACTGAAATGACATACAGTCTTCCAATATCCAACGTTAGAAACTGAAAAAACAAAAACTGAACACTCTAACGTATAGTATTAAAAATGAAATTAAACTTTAACTGAGAAACAAGCGACATGCACGAGGTTCTTGTTGACTCTTGCAGCTGTATTCTATATTTAGTGTGTGTAACTTAAGAACGTTCTACATAATTTAAACATAAAACAAAATAACTTAAATATTCCTTTAAAATTTTCGTTTTTTTGCGAATTGATAAATTTTTTCATACGTTGGTTTGGTTTGTTTTTTGAATTTCGCGCAAATCTACACGAGGACAATCCGCACTAGCCGTCTCCAATTTAGCAATATGAGATTAGAGAGAAGGCAGTGAGCTAGTCATCATCACTCACTAACTCGTGGGCTGCTCTTTCACCAACGAATAGTGGGATTGATCGTCACACAATAACGCCCCCACGCCTGAAACGGCGAGCATTCTTGGTACGATGGGGATTACGAGTTCAATGCCTTAACCAACTGGCCATGCTGAGCCAATTCGTCATCCACACATACAATGTGAATACGATCAAACTCATATTGATTTTTCTCTAGTTCCAGCTCTGGACCCCTGGCATGGCCAGGCGGCTAAGGCACTTAACTCATAATCTGTGGTTCGCGGGTTCGAATCCTCGTCTCACTAAATGTTCGCCCTTTCAGCCGTGGGGACGTTATAAAGTGGGTCAATCCAACTATTAGTTGGTAAAAGAGTAACCTAAGAGTTGGCGGTGGGTGGTGATGACTATCTGTCTTCCCTCTAGTCTTAGACTGCTAAATTAGGGACGGCTAGCGAGATAGCCCTTGAGTAGTTTTCTAGAAATTCAAAAAACAACAAAAAACTACAGCTCTGAGAAGATCTATGTCTAAGTTAACCTTGTCTGCAATCCCTGAGAAGATGCATATCTGTTTTAATTTCATTCGCTTGTAGGTCGTTCCAAATAAATTACGACTTTCAGTCTATTAAGCAAACATAAACTAAGTGTATTTTACAGCGAGCATTAAAGTTTAGTAGTGAGAGCACACTAAATAATATTGAACACAGACTGGTCTGACTTGCTAAAATATAAGTAGGGAATAACTAAAACTGAACGTTTTTTGATATAACGGTTATCATAAGTGAAAGTATATTAAACAATAATATAGCATTGAACAAATATTAAAGTTTTGTAAGGCCTGAGCTCATTATCGGCCGTTAGGATTCATGACATCTTAAGTTATGGTGAAACTCGAAGCATTTTTGTTTAGAAAGAACCACCACTTCGCATGTCGATAGATACAACTGGTATTGGTTGAAGGGTACGAATAATGGTGTTTGTTTTTCACATGAAGATTGAAGTAATAAGTTGGAAAACCACATTACAAGAGCTTGATGGCATAAACCAATTCTCGAGATTTTAATTAAGTGTCCAGTATTTATATTTCTCAAATCTGCGCAATGAAATATTTCAGTTGTGTCAACTGCAGGAATCGAACGCTGAATTTTAATACTATAAGCCCTCAAGCCAACGGCTGAACTACCAAGGCAGGGATGATTATACTGAGACTCATATTTAATAATGTTCGTAATTTTTTTGTATTTTCTTAAATATTGTTACTATAAACGAATGGCTTTTTTTCCTATTAATGTCTCTAGTTCTTCATAAATGTCATACTCAAATCTCACATTAATATAACAGAAAAAAAATGCTATAATTAATAATTAATTATTTATCAAAAGTTTTTATTAATATTTTCATATATAATGCAACAAGTCGGCAATCTGTGATTTCATTAGTGTGGTGTATAACGTCGAATGAGGCTATGATTGGCATTAGTGTGATGTATAACGTCGAATGAGGCTAAGATTGGCATTAGCGTGATGTATAACGTCGAATGAGGCTAAGATTGGCATTAGTGTGATGTATAACGTCGAATGAGGCTAAGATTGGCATTAGCGTGATGTATAACGTCGAATAAGGTTAAGATTGGCATTAGCGTGATGTATAACGTCGAATAAGGCTAAGATTGGCATTAGTGTGGTGTATAACGTCGAATGAGGTTAAGATTGGCATTAGTGTGATGTATAACGTCGAATGAGGCTAAGATTGGCATTAGTGTGATGTATAACGTCGAATGAGGCTAAGATTGGCATTAGTGTGATGTATAACGTCGAATGAGGCTAAGATTGGCATTAGTGTGATGTATAACGTTGAATGAGGTTAAGATTGGCATTAGTGTAGTGTATAACGTCGAATGAGGTTAAGATTGGCATTAGTGTGATGTATAACGTTGAATGAGGTTAAGATTGGTATTAGTGTGATGTATAACGTCGAATGAGGCTAAGATTGGCATTAGTGTGGTGTATAACGTCGAATGAGGCTAAGATTGGCATTAGTGTGGTGTATAACGTCGAATGAGGCTAAGATTTGCATTAGTGTGATGTATAACGTCGAATGAGGCTAAGATTGGCATTAGTGTAGTGTATAACGTCGAATGAGGTTAAGATTGGCATTAGTGTGATGTATAACGTCGAATGAGGCTAAGATTGGCATTAGTGTGGTGTATAACGTCGAATGAGGCTAAGATTGGCATTAGTGTAGTGTATAACGTCGAATGAGGTTAAGATTGGCATTAGTGTGATGTATAACGTCGAATGAGGCTAAGATTGGCATTAGTGTGGTGTATAACGTCGAATGAGGCTAAGATTGGCATTAGTGTGGTGTATAACGTCGAATGAGGCTAAGATTTGCATTAGTGTGATGTATAACGTCGAATGAGGCTAAGATTGGCATTAGTGTAGTGTATAACGTCGAATGAGGTTAAGATTGGCATTAGTGTGATGTATAACGTCGAATGAGGCTAAGATTGGCATTAGTGTGGTGTATAACGTCGAATGAGGCTAAGATTGGCATTAGTGTAGTGTATAACGTCGAATGAGGTTAAGATTGGCATTAGTGTGATGTATAACGTCGAATGAGGCTAAGATTGGCATTAGTGTGGTGTATAACGTCGAATGAGGCTAAGATTGGCATTAGTGTGATGTATAACGTCCAATGAGGCTAAGATTGGCTCTTGCTTTTGTAAGACGTGTGATGATAAAAACGTTAATTTGACTAAAGGGACATCGTCGGATGCTGTCTATAAGGCCCGCCATGACCAGGTGGGTTAAGGCGTTCGACCCGTAATCCGATATTCGCGGGTTCGAATTCCCGTCGCACCAAACATGTTCGTCCCTTCAGCCGTGAGGGCGTTATAATGTTACGATCAATCCCACTATTCGACGGTAAAAGAATAGCCCAAAAGTTGGCAGTGGGTGATGATGACTGGCTCCTTTTTCTCTAATATTGCACTGCTAAATTAGGGACGGCTAGCGCAGATAGGGCTTTTGTAGCTTTGCGCAAAATTAATAAAAACCAAAAGCTACCTACAAGTTGGTGCTATAATAAACTCTACATAGTAGCCTGTACTAACTCAGTGAGGGACATTTTAATCATGATATATTGTTTTATCGCTGCTGTTTTTCTTATAAAGGTATAATTTTGTTTTTAGTTCAGTTTATGCTCTTAACTTTAGCTGCTAAATATTTTTCTTTCATAATTAAAACTTTTTTTTTCACATATTTTATACAATCTGTAAAAGACATTGACGTGTTTATGCGCACTTCTAACTTGTAAGTTAATATATGTTTTAAATGTCTAGCCTCTTTGTAAGGTCTATAAACATCATCATACCAAACATTTTTTCAATATAAAACTCAAATGTATAGAAACTCTAGGCCTCCATCTTCACTGAAGTCACTCTAATAAATATGCATGTAATATCTATTCATTACGAAAATAAGATTTATTTGTTCATGATTATAACATGTCCTTTTTATAATCTTAAAAGTAACTGTATTTCTATTTTCAACTAACATAACGTCTTTTAAACTATGTTTATTTGATTTTGGAACAAAACCACACTAAGTAATCTTCTATGGGCGTCGCGGGAAGCGAACCCCCTGTTTTAGCGTAACAAGTTTAATAAACTTTTTGTTGTCCCACTGGTGAACTACTTGTTTATTTTCTTTCCTACCATACAACAATACGTTAAACTTTATCCTCATTGATACAAATTTGCTCCCTTTGTATCTACACTTTTGGAAGTTCAGGCTAGACGAACAAAAATAATATTTGTTCTTAAATTCAAAATATTAATTATATAATCAGGGTCTTAGCTCTCTGGACTCAGAAACCTTACTGTTTATGAAATGAGAGGTTTCTAGGATAATTTTCAATTGATATGTTTATAACAATGTAGAAAGTGTCTGAAACTAGTTGTTTGTTTATTATAATGTTTGTAAAGTTAGTTCCAGGATTCTTTATATTTATATACACCATTTTTATTTAAAAACAAAGAGAAAACAAATTCTGGTATGCTAATATTTGGATTTTATCCAGAAATCATAGCAAAAATCAATATTTTTTCGATACGAGTGGTTTTTATGTAAAATATTCTGAATCGAAAGCACTTTAAACACTTGCTTTCCCTAATTGTTTAAATTTAAAACATAAAATAGTTTTATAACCCACCTTTCGATACAGACACTGACCAGGGTCATCACGGAGGCGTACAAAGCCGAAACCTCTGAGAAGCGGATGACCTTGCAAGAAGTGAGACCAAGTTGCCAGCCATTATTTTCCATGAACTGGATAATGTCAGGGACGCAGACAATCATGATGATAAAATCGCTAATAGCAAGATTCATGATGAAAAGATTAGTCATGGAACTACGCATGCGTGTGTCGCTGAGAATCATGTATATTACCAGAAAGTTTCCTACAAGACCAACCGACCCAATAACGAAAAATAGGACAGATAATGATATAATTGTCACCTTAGAGGCAGGTAGATGTTTGTCTTCATCGTCACCCAATGTAATGTTTACAGCCATCGACGTTTCGTTTTCTATAGTCATATTTAAGTCATATGGTAATAATTCTTCGAATTCTAAATCTTCAAAGCCCATTTTTATTTGAGATGATGTTTCAAACTGAAATATGGTGGAATTTTTCTCTTTTGATATTTACACTGAGTAATATTGTCTTTTTAACTAATCGGGCGGCTGTTAAATTTAAAGCAATAGAGTTTAAGCCTTGTCAGACGGAGCGAAACTTGCACCTACGAAGACAAGTCGTCTTGTCATCAAAGAAGGACAGAAACTTCGATGAAACGTAACCTAAAACCCCCAGTTTTCCATTCAAACGAGTGACGACCCTGTCATCTAGCGTCAGATAACATAAATAGACAAAACACAAAAAATGGGGGTAATAGTGTTGAAACTGATAGCGTAATGCATACATTTTTAACTTAGTTTTAAGAAAAAACTAAAACTTTATTCTTGCAAATCACAAATAATCTTCTGTAATTCTATTATATATATTTTTAAGTGGCACCTCTCTGTTTGCTATATATGTTGTAATAATATATGTTATGTATTATTAAATATTGTATCATATTTGCACATTATTAACTTTGAAGCGTGCGACTAGTAATCTGAGAGTCGCGGGTTTGCATCCCCGTCACGCCAAACATGCTCGCCCTTTCAGCCGTGGGGACGTTATAAAGTTACGGTCAATCCCACTATTCGTTGGTAAGAGAGTAGCCCAAGAGTTGGCGATAGGTGGTGATGACTAGCTGCCTTCCCATTAGTCTTACACTACTAAATTAGGGACGGTTAGCGCAGTTAGTCCTCGAGTAACTTTGTGCAAAATTCAAAACAAACAAACAAATTAACTTTGAAAATAATATCATAAATGCTGTCTAGTATAATGAAAGTGTATGTTAAACTTTCGTTTTAGTCTAGAATTAACTAAAATAAACTTCTGAATTTCTGGATCAAAATACTTGAAATATTTAATAACCAAAGCGACAAGAATATTTTTGAAAAGGAAACATGACACAATAATATATTCAAACAACTTTATAAAATTATAAAACTAATATAAGCAATTTATATAGAACATCTGTAGTTTTCACATCTTTTACCAGTAAGCTATAAAACAATATTAAAAACTGTAATTCAATTTCTCGCCTCTGATAATTACTCTACTTGTAAAACTATTTAATGTCCCCCCAGTGGCTCAGCGGTATGTGTGCGGACTTACACGCTAAAATCCGGGTTTCGATACCCGTGGTGGGCAGAGCACAGATAGCCCATTGTGCAGCTTTGTGCTTAATTCTAAACAACAACCAACTAAAACTATTTAATACTGAACATAACATAATTATCAATAGAAGACAGCTTTTGATAAAAATAATAAATTCGACTGAATATCCGATAATTGGTGTCTTTCACATTATAGTGAAAATACAATAATACAGAAAAGTAAGAAAAGAGTTTGTAAAACATTGTAATTGATATTTTTGTTTACAATGAGTGTTTGCTTTACTAAAAGTTTGTCTATGAAACAGTATATTAAACTGAAGTCTTTCTCTAAACACTTCGAAAATTTAGCATAAGAGTTTTGTGGTTCTCAACTTTAAATTTAGAATAAGGTACAACCTAGGAATTATTTTATGTTCAAAGAAGTTTTCTTCGTTCTTAACATAATTATATTATTTTTCAGAAAAACCTGTCTTTGTAATCAACTACGAACGAAGACAAAAGCAAATAATTAATACAGACTTCAAAAAGAAGTGTTATTTGACAGATTAATGACTCAACAATAAGCTTGAAGGCGTATTTATAATGACTACAAATCGTGATTCAATATCCCCAGTGAGCAGGGCCTTTCATAGCTTATTGTGCAACTTTATCGAACTACTTTAAAAGTTACGATATTAAATAAATTTGATGATAGCGTTGAACAAAATTAAAATAAAGGAAGATCTATTTTCTAAAAGCGGTCGACATTCCAGGTTTTCAACTTTCTTTTGCTATTACTTTGCAAGAGGCCTGGCATGGCCAGGTAGTCAAGGCACTACAAGAGTGGCGGGTTTGAATCCCTGTTACACCAAACATGTTCGCCCTTTCAGCCATAGGGGCGTTACAACGTGACGGTAAATTCCAATATTCGTTGTTAAAAAGTATCTCAAGAGTTGGCGGTGGGTGGTGATGATTAGTTGCCTTCCCTCTAGTCTTACACAGCTAAATTAAGGACGGACGGTTAGCGCAGATATTATTCGTGTATCTTTGCGCGAACTTCAAAACAAACTAACAATACTTTGCAAGTATTTCTCGTTACTGTAGCAACAGTGTAACTTAGTCGTTTGGAAATCGAACGTTTTTTGCCTCTAATTTAACAAATCACAATTGTTTATTTGACAGCTCGCCAAAGAATAATCATGACCAGGGCTGAAGTTCTTAATCTATAAAATGTCAGTACTCATACGCGTATCCAACAAGATT
This sequence comes from Carcinoscorpius rotundicauda, assembly GCA_011833715.1. Taxonomy (NCBI): domain Eukaryota; kingdom Metazoa; phylum Arthropoda; class Merostomata; order Xiphosura; family Limulidae; genus Carcinoscorpius; species Carcinoscorpius rotundicauda. Next base: position 41,385,595 of record CM022404.1, on the reverse strand, counting down.
GGTTGATGTTGTGACACAAAGCTATACAAGAGACTATCTGCATTCTGTCCCCGCTGGAAACTGAACCCCAGATTTTAGCTTTGTAACTCGATATGCAAATCATAGATTTAAATTCAAAGGATACTCAATAATAAGAGAAGACAGAGTAAACAATAGGGAGAAAAATAGGGGAATTCCACTGTTATATAAATCTAATAATAAAGGAATTGTAACTTACATCCTAAAATAAATGATAAGCCATAGATGTGTTAACTGATAATGCATTTATTGTAACGGTAGCAGGCATCTAATACTCACCGAATAGAAACATACGTACCAATCTACTAGACAATATCAATTTTGATAATGTTAATACCAGAATAAAGGGAAATTTAAATAGTAAACATATAATTATCAACTTATCAATTTATTAGATATAAATATATAGTTATTAAATAACGCGACTCCGACAAATATTTCGAACGTACATGGCATGGCCAGGCGGTTAAGGCACTCGACTCGTAATCCTAGGGTTACGGGTTTGAATTCCTGTCGCAACAAACATATTTGCCCTTTCAGCAGTGGGAGCGTTATAATGTGATGGTAAATCCCACTATTCCTTGGTAAAAGAATAGCCCAAGAGTTGGAGTTGAGCGGTGATAGTCAGCTGCCTTTCCTCTAGTCTTATACTGCTAAATTAGGGATAACTTTGAGTGAAAATTCAAAACAAACCAAAACAAACTCTTTCACTTTAAGACAACTGAATTAAGAAATGACCGGTAGTCAGAAAGTTAAAGTTTAAAAACGAATTATTGTAAGTACATAACTCCAGGTTTTTTATTTAATTTGGTTTAGGTTTCTCCTCTTATAACTACATTCAAAACTATATGTTTCAAGCTTCTACACATTTCTGTCTTGGCTCAGTATTAAGTTTTGAGATCTTCTACTGCTAAACTTCGAATTTTGATCCCTGTGGTGTTCAATGCACAGTTAATTCATTATAGCTTTTTCTTTTTGTTTAATTAATTTCTAACAACACAGTGATTCTAAGTTTGCAAAAGGCCCGGCATGGCCAAGTGATTAAGGCACTCGACTCATAATCGAGGGTCACGGGTTCGAATCCCCGTCACACCAAACATGCTCGCCCTTTCAGTTAAAGTGTGACGGGGTCAATCCCATTATTCGTTAGCAAAAGAGTAGCTCAAGAGTTGGCGGTGAGTGGTAATGACTAGTTCCTTTCCCTATAGTCTTACACTACTAAATTAGGGACGGCTAGCGCATATAGCTTGAGTAGCTTTGCGCGAAATTAAAAAAAAAAATGCCGGGCTGATTGTATATTAATGGTAAGCTTCTCCAGACTACAATTTCAACAAAATTTAGGCCTAACCTAACGGCCTTGCATAGCCAAGCGTGTTAAGGCGTACGACTCGTAATCTGTGGGTCGAGGGTTCGCATCCCCTTCGCGCCAAACATGCTCGCCCTTTCAGCCATGGGGGCGTTATAATGTAACGGTCAATCCCACTGTTCGTTGGTAAAAGAGTAGCCCAAGAGTTGACGGTAGGTGATGATGATTAGCTGCCTTCCCTCTAGTCTTACACTGCTAAATTATGGAAGGCTAGTGCAGATAGCCCTTGAGTAGTTTTGTGCGAAATTAAAAAAAACAAACAAAACAAACAAGCCTAAACTCAGGGTTATGAGTTAACGTGGATTAAAGATAACACACCAGATAATAACATCAAAACGCACGTATGCTCAGCCACAAAATATGTATGCCAAACACGAACAAGCACAACACCTAAACAGTTAAATAAACTACAAACAACACAAACTTAACTTCTTTTTGCAGCCCACAAAATACCACGTTGCATATCATCCAGATTCACGCATAATTACACAGACGTGCAAACTATTGCCTATAAATGTCTGCATAATTCTCGAAATTACTTTCTGAGAAATTAGCATAAAAGACAACCTACTCTATGTTTATTTACTTAATTTAAGTCTCACTTTATTTTTCGTAAAAGTAAATAATTATTTCGCTGTAAATATCTTTACGAAAGTAAGTGAGTGTTAATCTTAACACGCATGCAATGTATTATGCGATTTCTTCATGACAGTAATAATGAATATGGATAATTGTTTTTCAAACTCACGACCACATCAGAAATAACAATTAATGCTAAATTGTTTCATCACATTTTTAATTATTTTAATGTAGATCTTAACTATCATGGCAAAAATAACATTTCAATTTAACTTTTATTTGCCATAAAAACTGTGGGAATAAAATATTTGTTACTGTTCAGAACCGCAATCCAGTTGGTTTGGACAATGATGACTGCCAAATTAATGTTGAATATGAAAGTGGCTAAGAATGTTTTAATTCATAAAAGAAGAAATGTCGAAAGAAACTATGCTGAATATTAAGAGTATAATAAACAAAAATTTCATACGAATATCGATAAAAAGAAAAAAAATAGAATTAGAACTAAAAATAAAAGAGCAATGTGAAAGGGATGGTACATAAATAGTAATATTTTCAGATTATGTGGGTAAAACTAAAGAAACAAAATTAAGTATTATTTACTACAACACTTTTCCTGAAGTTTTTATTGCTTCCTTTCTGGATTAATAAAAATCTTAACGATATTTTTTTGTTTATTCAAAAGTGAATTATACCTCAGCTCAGCATCCAATAATGACTACACTCCATGCGATAAACCTCGTTGTCTAGCCTACAAGTTCATAAAACTACTAACTATTTTTCCAACAATGTTAAACGAAAAATACTTAAAAATTACTAAAGATCTTACTTGCACAAATAATACATCATTCATTTTCGTTACACAGTGTAAAATATCCAATTCCAGGATGAAAGACAGACCTAAACGACTCTTATCGAGCGTTTCAACAACCATAAATCTTCTGTTAGCATCAAAGAAAACCTTCCCCTTGCCAGAGTCTTCAACCAACCGAGTCAATACAGGCTATAATAGTTTCAAAACTAATGATGATAGAGAAAACAAAGAAGCTTGTTTGTTTGTTTTGGAATTTCGCACAAAGCTACTTGGGGGTTATCTGTGCTAGTTATTCATAATTTAGCAGTGTAAGACCAGAGGGAAGGCAGCTAGTGGTGGTCACCCACCGTCAATTCTTGAGCTACTCTTTTACCAACAAGTAGTGGGATTGACACTTACATTATAACGCCTCCACGGTTGAAAGGGCGAGCATGTTTGGCGCGACCGGGATGCAAACCCGCGACCCTCAAATTACGAGTCGCACGCCTTAACAAACTTGGCCATGCCGGGCCAGGACAAAGAAGCCTATTGGCTTGTAACATAAATACCGTTCAATCTAGTGAATAAATCTAAATCCTGAAATTCATTATTTGTGAAAATAATTACAGGCCTGGCATGGCCGAGCGCGTAAAGCGTGTGACTCGTAATCCGAGGGTCGCGCTGAACATGCTCGCCCTCCCAGGCGTGGGGGTGTATAATGTGACGGTCAATCCCATTATTCGTTGGTAAAAGAGTAGCCCAAGAGTTGGCGGTGGGTGGTGATGACTAGCTGCCTTCCCTCTAGTCTTACACTGCTAAATTAGGGATGGCTAGCACAGATAGCCCTCGAGTAGCTTTGTGCGAAATTCCACAAACAAACAAACGAAAATAATTACTTATTTTTCAGAATTTTTCTTCTTTATTTTTACCTGTAATACTTCTCAATACTTGTTATTTAATCATAATCATTTTTAGTTTATCTATTTAACATTTTCTTATTAATCAACGTTCCTAGCATATCTTTTTTTTACTCAATAGTTTTCATTCGACATATTTTGTTTTCTTTACATCTGACATTCCGGTTTCATTTTATATTGCACAAAAAATGTTCGTCACTCTTGCAACAGCCTGTTGAATGCTAATGAGAATAGTTCTGTAGTCTTTCATGACATCAATCCATCTTTTTTTAGCTTTTATCTTTACTTATTTACCCATAGCTTACTCCTGGTAAGAAAAAGTGCAACTTTCGAAAGTACTTAAACTGGTTTGTTGATTTTAATTTAGCACATAACTATGTAATGGGCTATCTGTACTCTGCCCACCACAGGTATCGAAACTAAGTCTATAGTGTTGTCATGGCTCAGACTCGCAATCCGAGAGTCGCGGGTTCGAATCCTGGTCGCGCCAAACATGCTTGCCCTTTCAGCCGTGGGGGCGTTGTAATGTGACGGTCAATCCCACTATTAGTTGTTAAAAGAGTAGCCCAAGAGTTGGCAGTGGGTGGTTATGACTAGCTGCCTTTCCTCTAATTTTACACTGCTAAATTAGGGACGGTTAGCACAGATAGCCTTGTGTAGCTTTGTGCGAAATTCAAAAACAAACAAACAAACCTAATCAAAGTATTTACGAAAGATGGATCAATTCACGGAAAACGTGAAACGTATATTTTTTTTACTTATTCAATCAGCATACGTATGTAAACTTAGAAGATTTTATTCATTTTACAGTTTCACACTACTTATTGTGCAGTAAATAAATGTGTAAATTGAGGTATTTTATCCTTAAATGTTTATCTTATCATTCGTGCACAATAGATGCCATTAAAATGTTCTTTATGTAACTTTAAGTTACTGTATTTATATAAGCAGTTGTTTTATATAATGTTAAGTTACTCTATAGGGGTAAGAACCGAAAATAAGAAACTAACATTACTTTAATAGAGCGCATATAGCTGCAAATCTACAATACGGTTTAAACCAATCTCGCAAATTCTAAATCCATCAAATCTGACTGTGGAAGCTTGTCTATTCTTTTGACTGTAATGGCAAAATGTTAAATACGGGTCCATTATCCCTTGACTTTGACTTTACCTCTTCCCTGAAAACATTTCTGTATGCTTGAGGGTATCGTCGAACGTTAAGTTAATCTCTTGGTAGTGGTGACATGATAAATTAACCACAAAATTGGGTCCGACTAGAAAGTAAACATGAGGTCTCTTGCGTTTATGGTACACCTCTGTATAAAACAGTTTGATCTGTTTAATAACTTAGAAATTAAATATTAATTTGTTCAACAATATGAAAACCTTAATAACAATGTGAACCAAATCAAGTGGATGTGCAACTTGACTCATATTTGAGAGACAAATTACATGCTTAGATATGCCCTTGAGGAAAGCCAGAGAAACATTGTGAAAGTCTACAAGTAAACATGAATTCTCAATCCATAAGAATCATTCTTTTGGAAACTATTGTAATGATCTTGTGACAGATTTATTATTGCATATTTATTTTAATATCGATGTTTTGTTTTCAGTTAAATTCATGTTCAGAAATGCATATGAGTTAAATCATTAAATCTATATTGTGAAATTTCCGCTTATTCATTTCAGCTGTAGAAGATTCTAGAGTGTAAGAATCAACAATGTATTATGTATGTATCAAAATTCAAGTGATTGCTGGATAGCTAAAATTTTTAGAAACTTTACCCTCAAGCATATAAAAGGTAAATAACGCAACACGAAGAGACAGTATATATTGTTGGTTTGCTAGTTAGTATACTACAAACCTCGGAAGCTACAACTGTGGTTAACGTTTATTAATTCGGAAACTACCAGGAAAGTTAATAGATTTCAAATATTACAAGCCATTTAACTTCAGCAAACTAACATCAGACGTTACTACTTTGATGAAGACATTATACAACTTCAACAGTAAAAAATTCACGTGTGATCAGCGAAGAGCTAGTCAGCACCCGTAAAGTAAAGCGTAAGAATATTGACTCAGAATTAATTCGCTAATCTTGAACTTTAGATACAATATGCAGTTCCAGACAAGACAGAAGACTCAATATTGTTTGTAAACCATTCATACATAAATAATTAAAAAAGAAAACGATGTATCAATCTTGTTGGCACATCATAGATATAATACATCTCGACATTTAATTAACTACTAAATTTAAATTACAATTTAACCCAGTTTCAGGCTGTTTTAAATTGTAATAAGTAACATAAAAAAATGGAGGCTTGTAACGCGTAATAGCCTTTAAATGTCTTATTTTTAAAAAATTTGCAGATTAGTTTAAGTAGTTTGTATTTTTTCATCTTTTAAATCCCCGTGTATTTTTCTAAACACATAAAAATTTGCTAGATAAATGCAAAAATCTCTGCGAGGATTTATATTATTATTCATTTTTCAAAAAAGCTGGTTTAAGACAGAAGTAGGGGATCAAAAGAGAGAGAAGGTGTAACAGTTGAGTCGAGAAACTTGATAGAAGTGTCAAAACAGCTGCGTCACCTTCTGTTCAAAGCAACTCATTTTACTGTAGATATCACTTCTTAACCTCAAAATATCATTTCTTAACCTCAAAATTGTAAGAACCGACACACAATTCAAAACAGGAATCCTCCGAAAAATCACCCATACTGGACTATACATTCCTTGGGACTTAGCACATGAAACAAAACAAAAACTCAACATACTAAGAAACCAGATAAACACAGCCATAAAACTATGCTCACCAGATAAAATTAGCGATGAATTAGATAAAATAAAACAATACTTCATCAACATCAATAAGTTTCCTCCACAAAACGTAAAAAACATTATACACACACCTAGACAGAAAGCAAAATCAACCAACAAAAGTAAATATATCTCACGAATCAAAAAATCACGAAACCATATACTGCTGTATACCATATATTCCTGACATCAGCAAACAAATAACCAACATTTGGCAAAAACTGGTAACAAAATATGACATTCCAGTTAATACTAAATTTATTCAAAAACCAGGCACAAAACTGAGGTCTATACTATGTAAGAACTACACTGACAAACACCACACCAACATTATTTATAAAATACAATGTGATAACTGCCACGACTTCAATATTGGAGAAACAAGTAGAAAAATGGAAACCAGATTGAAAGAACATAAAAAGTCACCTTCACACGTTTTCGAACACTGTAAGTCAAATAAACACAACATAACCATAGAAAACACTTAAATACTAAATAAAGAAACAAACATTAATAAACGCAAAATTAAAGAAGCCTTACTTACACAACAACTTAAACCCAAAATAAACCAATATAAAGGAACGCCATTATACCTGTATTAATACTATAGATAAAATTATATATTCAAACATCTAACCCCGCTCTCTATATTGCGACACTCAGTTACACAACCCCTTCCAAACATGTGGTGAGCTTCCGGTCAGTTACCTCTTTCTTTGTGAATCTGACGATGACCGAAGAAGGTCGAAACGTTGTTTGCTCTTCTCTGTAAAATATTTTCTCAACCAAACTAGCCGTTTTTGCATATAAAATTCTCAACATGTGGGTTTCTCGACATCACTGATTGTTAAATAATTTGTTACCACACATTTTGATTGTTATGTTAAATAAGATAAAATATGAAAATTCGTGAGTTTTATTCAAGTTCAATTATTTACAATAAACTGAGGTATCCGTTCTTTATTTGTTTTATGAATTTTAAAAAGAATTGTGGAGGCGGAACCTCCACACAATATATTTATAGCATAACATATTATGATATCCATTAATACCTCAATAAAGGTTTGGTATAAACTTTAAGAACTCAACATGCATATATCAAAAATATGGTATACAGATCAGGATGAATTTTTATGAAGAGGTAGTGGAAAAGATAGTGGCGGTAGAGGTGCTTTTCATTACCTCCTTTCAAAATCCAGCTGTTTATGTTTTCTTACAGTGTTCACAGGATAAACGGTCATTGGCCGTAAAAATGGCTTACGGGACGAAGTTCAAAGGACAAAGTAGGAAGTGGGTATAAGTCAAGAAACAGCTCTTCATACTATCCTCATGGTGATAGTTGGTTGTAAATGCCTCAGCTGAGTTTATGTATGATTACAAGAATGACGGCCATTTGTTTCCGTTGCACCTCTTCCTCTAGTGCGCTAACGCCCTCTCTGAGATATATAAGACATTTAAGTGCTTTTCTGACTTCTCTCGGTATGCTGTGTTACAAAAAATTTATTAATTTTGTGTGTGCATGGACGTGGCGCCATCTATCAATATAGTTAATATTAATTTATGTGAAGGATAAATACTCAATAACAGCAATAATGGAGCGGGTGGGGGGTGAAATGCCTCTTATTCCAAATTAACATCCCACAAAGTTTGGTTAAGTTTGGCTCGGCGACCTAGCAGTCGTTAAATAACAGAAAGACTGATATCTATTGGTGCTTTAAATATATATATATATGTGTGTGTGTGTGTGTGTATAGTCAGCTACTATTGTGACTTGCATAAAATATGGGAAAGTTTAATACTAATATGGTTTTATTTTAAACTACTACGTTAGCGCTCCAAGTCTGGTCTGGATGGTTGACTTGTTAAAGAGGACGTGCGTCAACAGAGAAACTGCAAGTTTTTCTTCATATTGGTATGGCTTAATATACATAGTGTAATATTAAGAACGCCTGTATGGCGATTCTTACACTCAGATATGCGAAACTTGGTAAATGAAAACAAAATAGCTGATAGCCTTTGATATAAAGCAAAATAAGCATTATTTTAAAACAAAATAAAACTAAACCTCCTTATAAGCTTATATACTGAAGTTAAACAAAAACGAACAAAAATGTTTAGAAGTGAATAGTTTTTCGAAATTTGAGACTGTAATGTAAATCACTTTCACGTATCAGCCCTATCATGTTTTCGTTATACGCTCCTTGGTAGCGGCGTTCAAAGTCCAGTATATCTTGGTGGAAGCGCTCGTCTTGCTCCTCTGAGTATGCTCCTATGTTCTCCTTAAATTTATCAAGATGAGCGTAAAGGATATGGATTTTCAGGGACATCCTGCAAGCCATTTTGCCGTAGTTCTTCACCAGAGCCTCAACCAGTCCCACACAATTATCGACCTTGTGATTGTTCAAGAAGCCCCGAAATACTGCAACAAAGCTGCCCCAAGCTCTTTTTCCTTCCTACTGAGCTTTTTGGGGAATTCTTTGCGATTTAGGATCTTCTTTATTTACGGTCCAACGAAAACACCAGCTTTGACCTTTGCCTCAGACAGCTCAAGGAAGAAATCTTGAAAGTACTTCTTTTTTAAAACTGTGACAAATTGTTTCGTGAAATCCAATTTTATGTGCAATGGTGGAAACAACACCTTGTGGAAGCCCACTAGTGGCTTTCGCTTGACACTGTTTTTTCCTAAAGAGAACTCGGTCTGTTGTGGCCAGTGTTTCTTGTTGTAGTGCGCTGCGGTGTCCATGTTGTCTCAAAGGAAAAAGATAACAGGGAAACTTGGTAATGCCTTCTTGGAGACCCCTCAGTAATGCCACCATTTTGAAGTATCCGATAACCTCTTAGTCATACTCATGATATTTCAAGGCTTCTAGCAAGGTTTTGACGCTTTTGCAGTCCTCTTTGAGGTGCATCGAATGAGCCATGGGATGAGACGAATGCTTATTCTCGTCATGAAGCAGCACAGCTTTGAGGCTTCTAGGTGAGCTACAATGAAAAGGCGCCACTCTTTCGGGTTACAGGCAATTCCAATTTCCTCGCATAGAAGGGATACATTGTGGCAGAAGCAAAGCCCATCTTGACGAGTGGAAAAGCTTGAAAAATGTCGGTGACGCTTCCACTGACTTGCGATTTGTACATTTTCATCTAACAAATTCCACTCCTTGAGTCTAAATGTCAAAAGCTCGACATTCGACTTTATTAGACTAAGTCATTGAGGTCTTTTTTGATTGGGGTAGTATGGGTTTCTCTCACCAGTTGCACACCTGAAATTATAATCTAAATCTTCAACGTCTACCTACTCTTCTACAATATTATGGAAAGTTCTTGAAAATTCTGGTAAGTTCGAAAAAATTCCATATCAGATACTCAGCACTAAATCTACCTAGAATGTTTTGAAAATAGGTAAATTTGAAAATTTCATAACCCAACTCACAAGAGCAAAGTTTGAAGAAGAAAATAGGTATTTTCCATTTACTTTAGGCATAATCAATTGAGAAATAATATTTTCTGCCCAGGAAAAAGAAAAAGTAACAATTTGTTACATAGTATAATATTTGAAATATGTAGCATTCGATTCTAGCGTACAGTACTATCAACATTTTTACCTAAATATCTACAGTAAATCAAATTCACTTTGCCTTTGCCCTCCGTGTGCATGAATAAAGTTAATTCTGTCTTTAACCTGTGTGGACGTGTTTCCAAAAAGCTCCTTCTGAATCCCAGCACCAGTCAAAGCAGAATCACTAAAAAACTATAAACTTATCAGTCAATAAAAATACTTACATATTTTGTTTAAATGAAAATTTGTTCCTTGTATGTGTTATTTTTCCTATCTGTCTAAGGCCTGGCATGGCCGAGCGCGTGAGGCGTGTGACCCCTAATCCGAGGGTCGCGAGTTCGCATCCCTGTTGCGCCAAACATGCTCGCCCTTTCAGCCGTGGGAGCGTCATATAGTGACGGTTAATCCCATTATTCGTTGGTAAAAGAGTAGCCCAAGAGTTGGTGGTGGGTGGTGATGACTAGAGAATACAGTGCAAATACATGTTACAAAATAAATTAGCTGACTGTAATGGCATAAGGTTTTAGACCACACTGAGATATTTTATTAGTCCAATAACCAATGTTTTTATAGTTGCCGTATAATACTTTTATTGATCTCATAAACAATTTACAAATGAAAGAAAAATTAAGAATGACAGAACTTTTGTGCCTAATTATCACATTTTAAGTAAATTTTGACAAGGTTAAGAGGGCGCACAGTGCTTTGGCATTGCGCAGGGAACATTGTTTATCGATTGACGATGATAATATAGGGGGATCAAATTTAATATACGTGCAAGAATAGATGATTTCACATCACTCGAATACGATAGTGATTAATTTAACCTTGGGGATAGCTTATCGTAAATACTTGTTCATTTAATAATCCCTCTTTTTTTTTTTTCCTTCAAAGGTGATAATTATGATGTTTTTGGTGCAATTTCTGTGGGTTTTCTTCACTCTCATCCTTGTGTGTGGAGGTAGGCTCGAGTTAAAGTTTAATTAGACTAATTAATTAAGTTTAAGTTGATAGTTGGATTTGAAGATCACGAAATTAATAATATATTGTCATGATCACCACGATAGAATGTTCCAGTGCCCAAATATAAATTGCATTATTTAACCCTGTAATTCATAAACAAGAACGAATGCCCCGTTTTTTTTATTTTCTGTAACTTACATTGTCACAGTAGGCTTTGAACATTCTTAACTTGAAACTAAATCGTACTTTGTTCTGAATTGTAACATGAATTAAAAAATTACGTGCATTTAGCACTAAATGCATGCAAGTTTTAATCCAAGTTGTAACTCAACAAAGTACGATTTAGTTTCAAATTAAGAATGTATGTTTCAGGTTTAAAATGTTCAAAGTCCACTCTGCCAGTGTAGACTTAATTTAAAGAATTTCTAATTATGACCTGTTGAATATCCCACAGTATGATTAATACCCAATTCATATAGCTGTTACTGTTACTATTATTGAAGTATTATTTTTAATGTTACACTGCAGTGTAACATTATTGTAACATTGTATTGTATTTTATTTTTATTTTGATGAGAAAATTAAAAAAAATAATTTATTTACTAGTGGTAATATCGGAAAACTATATTTATCGCTTTTCACAGTCATAAAGTTCTCATAAATTTGATTTCAACCTTATACTGTATGATAGTGGTTAGTGTATTTTATACAGTTATATAAGTGGTATGTTCTTGATGAATGAAATTCCACTTTTTTCAATGTCTTTATTATGTTAAAAGCATGTTAGAATTTATAATGAAAAAAAACTTTCATATTGAAGTCCACTATTATCCATTCACCTTGACTTTCATATTAATATATTTAATCAACACATTTTAAGAAATTTAAAGTAATTGGACATCACATCAGACAAATCATTCCATGAGCTTATAATTTGATCAAAAATATGTTTTGAGAGAAAAGTCTGCATCTAGGTATTAGCTTTTAAATCATGTTGACAATTCATAGGATGAATGTCCCATGATTTTTTGGGGGGTTAGTCATCAGAGTCTTTCCAACAAGCTGATAATAATTTTGTAGCAAGGAGACTAAATTTGCTTAGAGTATTCTAAGTGAGATCTCGCCAGGATCTTGTGCATTGTTAAAATAACCTTGTTCTGTACCTTAAACACTAAAAAATAAAGTCAAGCCTTGTATATGCTCTTAACAAAGGTAAGCAAAATGATTTAGGGTTTTAGTCATTTTATATCCCTCTTTGACTATACCATTGCATCTTTCAGACATGAAAAGACACCTCTTCAACTTTCATACTGTAATTTTGAAGCAAAATGTTACATTTTTCAACATCAAAACCATTTTATGTTCTGGCTAGTTAATCAATACTTGTCTTTCTGGATAAAGAAGAATTTCCAACAGATCCAGCCTTTCCTAGTATCTTGTTATAATCACAATTAGGAATAGCACAATCTAAGAATCTATGGGAATAATTAGCAACACAAATATTTAAAACAGACTCCCGAGGTATTGAAAAGTCACATAGGCACCTTCTCAGTTGGAAGAAAGATGCCCATTTATTATCACTCATATACATACTTTCTATCATCAAGTCATTCTTTTGTCTTTAAATTTTTCCACCAGTCTTGTAAACTAATTAAACTTTAATAGCTTATCAAAGGCTTTCTAAAAGTAAGGATGTGATATGCAAATATTATAGTTCTTAAGTTACTAAATTTTTGTTTTTAGACATTTTTGAAATATCAATAAAGATTTTGATTACAACTTTTCAAATTTTTCCACTAGTCTTGTAAACTAATTAAACTTTAATAGCTTATCAAAGGCTTTCTAAAAGTAAGGATGTGATGTGCAAATATTATAGTTCTTAAGTTATTAAATTAATAAATTTTTGTTTTTAGATATTTTTGAAATATCAATGAAGATTTTGATTACAATTTTTAGATGAACAGGATGTATCCAGTCTTGACGTACGTTAATAACTACCCTGTAACACCAGATCAAGAATAATAAACCAGATATAATTTTCTCTGGTTTGCTTTTTAAGTTAATTGTTTTTTATCTGTGGCACAGTGGCTTATGGAATGAATTCAAGATTGTTTTTGTTTTCAAGTACAAACTTTTAGCTCATAGTTCCATTATATATTGACTGATTTGAGATCTAATTACATTTTTGGACTTGGGAAGTCAAACCTTTTCAATGGATGTATTTGACCAAGTTCAAGGTTTCGTGTGTTAATTTACTCTAATCCTACCAAAAAATATTTAAATTTAAGGGTAGGCTGGTTGAGGTCCTGGTGAGTAAGAAATTTAATTGAGTATATGCACACCTCGTTGCTTTATATTGCTGGCACAGCATAGCTAATAAAATGGGAAAAAAAGGTCTCAGATTAAAATACTCTAATCCTGCATAAGAGAGTTACAAGTTTTGCAGATATTAAAGATTTTCTCTACTATAGTGGTGTTTTGTATGTTTATGTAGAGGCACAGATGGTAGAAATTATGGTTTCTCTTTTTGTTAGTGGTATTAGTGAAATAACATGGGTGAAATAGCATTTTTCTGAGTCCTGATTAGAGCTGAGTTTATAACCAAGTTATTCTTGCTCATAATTTTTTTTTATGCTGGTAAGATTTGCCTTAAATTTTGTTGACGTCCAGTGGCCATAAATTTTGTTCACTGAAGTAAATCTAAAATGAAGTGTACTTTCTTCCAGGGATGCATTTAATATACATCTTACTTTGTTAATGTTTTCTTTTGTAAGATAAACTTATTTTGTTTAATATCCTTTCTCACTGCATTCCTCCTGGACCTCTTGTTACTGTAATTTTGAGTAACTTAGACTTACATTGACTAAGTGTACCTTAAAATACCACAGAGGAAAATAGCAGCAGTGGTTATGCTTTCATTCAAAAAGAGAAAGGATTCTTAAAATAAATTCTAACAAATTGATGAGGCAAGATTAATCTTTTTAAACAAAGAACATTTTAAAAGTTATTGATTGCATATAAATACTGGGATACAGACAATGTCTCACCAGTTTTTGGACAAAAAAGGGCAGTGTGTCACCAAAATATTTTTTTATAGTCTACCTTTTTTATTTTTTATTACTTTTTTTAAAGACATCTTGAAAGTTTGTTTGCAATCTTAGGTTTTTTGTTTTAAAATGAGAATTATATCAGGTAATTACTTCAGAGTGTTTGTTTTAAAGTGAGAACTTAATTAGGTAAGTGATTTGGTAATTATAACATTTTTCAAGATGAGAAATTACACATTGTTGTGGAACTGTTGGCACTTTGTTGGATAAAATTAGCATCTCATTAGCAAGAAATGGTTCTATTTCGATAAAACAATTGTCAGACATATTTCAGTCAAATATAAGAGACTTAATTGTTTTCAGAAAATGGTTGGAAAATACAAAAGACATTAAAAAAATTTTCTCTGAACAAAAAATATGATTCAATTCATGTAAAGAAAACCTTGGAGCAATTGCCCACAATTGTAACATTGTTCAGAAAAAACTTTGTCAAATATTTATGAAACTTGGAGAGAAATTTTTCATTTTTCACAAATTATGCATTATTAAAGTAACATCAATTTTTTGCAAAACTCTTTATAAATAGGAATGCAACATGGAAAATTAGTTTGTTTTAAAGTGAGAGTCGTTGGTTATGGAGGTGAGACATTATCGTGGACCTTTAAATACTATGCTTATATTAATAAATAAACAATAAAGATGTTACATGAATAGTTTTCATAAGGTTTTGGCTTCATGCCTATTGGAGGAGTTTAGGTACCATGTAAATTGTGCTAGATTAAAAGATGAGATCAACCCTTATTGGGGCACATATCTAAACCCCTTAATTCTCACTTATGTTCAAAAGCCAGTGCTCTGTCAAACCCGTCATGCGACTATCCTCATTGATAGCTGTGTGTGTATGATATTTAATATGAATTTTGTACAACAAAGTAAATACCAAAGATTTCATTACAAAGAGAATATTGAAAAAAGAAAGCATACAGCTAGTTATTGGAGATACAAAAAAGAAATAACAAAACTATATTATTAGTAGTAGAGATTTTTTAAAGATAATTGACAGGTCGGTAAATCAAAATCTTAAATACAGCAAACATGTTGTATGGCCAAAATAATATTAACAATTGGGGTACCGAAATGTGAATGAAACTACTTATTCTAATACTTATAAGTAAACATTTAATTCGCTATTCTGGTTGTCAGTTTGATTTTTGGTTTTGCATTGAGGATGCAGCTTATTCTGATTCAATTTAACACCAATTATATTTGTAACATTATTACTACTATTTTTTCTATGTAATGAATTGCTGAAGCATATTGTACAGGTTTCATTTTTACTCCAAAGACCTTTTGCAATTCAGCAACAAAGTCTCAGCTTTATAGAACAATAAAGCTCCATTAGTAAATGAAACTTTAATTTATTTACCAACTTCTTATGAATGTATTTGAACTGTTTAGTTTGAAACACATGCATACTACTTTACATTGAATCACACAATGTTTCATCACTCATGTTACAGGACACACAACTTCATACATGCCTGGTGTTGAATGTTGTTTATTATTTATTAATCTGTAGATAAGGCTGGTGTTCTAATACCAGTCATGAGTCCAAGACAAAGGTTTTAAGCAATGTTAATTGGAACCTGATTTTAATTGTGTAATGCTTTATATTTAGTATTATTGCTGTTAGTGCACAGTTCTGTGTGGTGGAGCAATCCAGTCACTGGGCTAAGATAGCTCATCATTTGTCTACATGTTATTTTGTTTTAGTTTGATACTTAAGGTTGCTTTGATTCAAGTCTTGATCTACCAGTGTTTAGGCTAAATTCCTCAGGTGGAGTATTCAATCATATTGCAGAATTTTCCTAATGTATCAAAGCCTTCAGAACTATAAAATTAGTTATGATAATATTGGCTTTGTAGCAAATATTCATGTACTTGAAAAAATAACAATTAATGGACACTTTGGAAAGAGTTGGGAGTTAAATTTTATTTTTTCTGCACCCAAAAATCTTTTGTTACACGTAAAAATTTTGTTTTAATGTGCCAGGTTGGAGTTTTAAAATTTTATGACCTATGTTATATTTACTTCAGTCATTTGATTAATGTATTAAACATGGTATCAAGTTTTCTTCTGCTTTTTGCTGTAACACAATGTTGCAGTTGTCTACACTGCTTGTCTGGAACACAAGTTTGTAATCACTTGTCTACAGATAGGTGACTCCAACAAACTTTGAAGCCTGTCATCACTTTTCCACAGATTACCAAACCAACCTCTTAAAAGCTATTACTTAATATCTTCAAAACTATTCACATCAAAATCTTCAATTGTATGAAAAAAAATGATGCAATACTTCAGATCAGCACAGTGTTAGGAGTACCATCTCATTACATCTCAGTTTTCTTTTTTTTCAATGGTGACTAAAAATTGGATACGAGTTTTTGCATCATTATTTTCTTAGTATTATTCTGTTTAGCATATAGGCTTAGAGATACAATGAAATTGGAGCTGCTCTCTTGAAGAAAAATATTCATTTTAATAAGTGTAATTTTTATTGATTATATAGTATAAATTTCTGATAGATTGAGCATATCTATGAATAAAGCTATAAGAAAGAATTTTGTCAAAACATGTATCCTCAATATGCTAATTTTGAATGCATTTGTAATACTATAATGTTTAATGATGTGTAAAACTATGAGAATGCATTCTTTTTGGTATGTTCTGTTTTTAAAAGTTAATAGTCATATGCACGAAGTTAACACTCCTACGAAAATTGGGGCCTAATAGGCCCCAGAGCAACTTGAAAGGTTATTAATATTAGGCTAATAATTTTGTATTTAAATGAAATTGCCATTAACTGACCCTATCCCTTTATATTTTAAGGAGCAATAATATTGACCTTTCAGACATTTACGAAATATTTAATTTTTTTTTTTTTTTAAACATCCACTAAGGGTATCACTTTAGTGGATGTAAATATTTTTTTGTAGGAGTGTTAATAGAATCAATTCTATATTTTGTGTTAACTCTAAGACTTAAAATATTAATATTACATATACCATGATACATTACAGAACACGTTTTTACAGTAAGATTGTTTTCATTAGATAATTATGTTGCTGTGGTTTATACTCTGTGCAGTCACCTAAGCCTAATTAGTAGTTAGTTACTTTTTTGTTGTGGTTGTACTACAAATTGCATTTATTTCTGTATTTTGGCAGCTAATTTTCTGTGGTCTTCAGGGGAACTCTTAACAGTGCTAAGTTCTGATAGCAGCCAGAATTTTAATGAGTCTTTATTAGAAAGGCAATGTGACAGCAGAGATAGAGAATCAGAAGATTGTTCTAATAAAGGAAATTAAATTTCGGTTAATGGCTTCCAGCACTACACACATGTATTGTAATCCTTTTCATGTTTCCTTCAGATAATAACAAATTAGCAACCAAAATATAGGGAGAAAAATCTTGTTTGTAATTAATGCTCAAAAATTGGGTGATTGTGTACATCACTAACCATAACAACAAAGCTTTTAGAAAGATTTAAATATTTCCATGGTTGAAACACAAAAATAGAGTTCAGAAATATACATCCACATCTAATGTACTGTTACATTTTGTCACTACTGTGAAATGTTTTGCACACACCACAAACTTTGAATGAAACTTCTATCTCCAGACATATGAATGTGTTCTATGCCAGCCTATGACATAATCTTGATTAGTCTATAGCGCTCCACCTCTAGGATGGTGAAAACATCCTCTTGCATTGAAACAATTTTGTTCTCTCCTGAGAAATACTTGTCTTCAGATATATTGAATTTGTCTCTCTGTATTTGTAATTATAGGATTTCTGAATTGCATTTATTACTTTTAGTTAAATTTTATTTTTAACATTTTGTTTTATTCATGTTCTTTTATTTCCAACTGAAACTTCACTCAACTTTAATTAGATGGATCATTTTAAAAATGAATTCCAATGTCCATATTTTTGACACTCTACTCCATATTTATTTTCCACTGCTTCAGAGGCAACTAGGAACGTTCTGATTATCTGACGGATAATAGTGCTACTATTATTGTGCACCAGGGGTTTAGTTCTATCCTACCTCAGATCTAGGATTCTCAACATTTGTTTATGATGTTTCAGTTGAATTTGTCTCTGTCTATTAACATTGTTAACTAATTGTTCTCATAACCTGCTCTTGTTTCTGGTTCTTTTTTGTCTGATGAAACAGGTGGTAGTACCTTCATGGTTGGCTTCATTAAGTACTTGACAATCTTTCTCTTCTACCAGTTGTTCCTTATCGAGTCTTGGATTACCTTATTGCATGTGGCTTCTCCTCCTATCTACCTTTTCTATTTCTTTCCCTTGATAATTGTGTTCAGGCCAATCATTTTTGTCTCAGCTTTACTTTCACCCGATTTTCTTTTCAACTTCAAAAAAGTTTTTTTTACTTCTGTTGAGCTTTGTATTCTTCATAATTCTTGTTCTACTTTTTCTCTCAGTTGCTGTTTGAGTGTCTTTGTCTGGCGTTTGCTCTGTCCTTTCATGGAGATTTAATATTGAGACCCTGAAAGCTTCACAGGAGACAGTTTTAGTATGTATTTGTCATCGTGGTTCCCATTTTTGTTTTTATGCAATGTCCTATTTAACTTGGTTTCCATTTTTCTAGGATTTGTTTGATCATCATATCTTACTTTTGGTTGTTTGCTTTCTTGATTTTTAGTTATCTGTTTGAAATCTTTTCTTTGAGATGAGGTTTTTCTCATACTTTAAAATATTGAGTGGAGTTTATTCATCAGTATTCATTCTTGCTTACTTTGGTTTCCAGATTTTCTTGGTCCAGGGGAACCTGAAATGTGTCTTGTCCTTGATTGTTTTACTAGACTGATTCTTCTCCAGTTTTTCATCCTCTTGTTACTGCCCATTGTCTCTATCCTGGAGGACTGATTATCAGAAGTCATGGAGGTGACTTCTTTTTGGGGTTATCACTCAACTCCACTTTAGTGGAAAGTTGGTGCTACTACATTACACGATATTGCAAAAGATCTTTGGATCATATAGATTCTTTCTCCTGGATTTCCATATTTCTCTCATTCAGCATCTTCTTTCTTCTTTTTCAGTTATTTCCATCTCTCTTGTACTTTTGGCATTTGAGGAGGCAGTGCCCTCATTCTTGGTTACGAATGCCATGAAACAGGTCTCTAATTCCTCTTTTTGGTTTTACTTCATTTCTTTCTGTCCTTTCCAGAAAGACAGGGAATGTATTACCTTTCACAGATCTTCTGTACTTGAATCACATTTTTCTCATTTCCTGGTTCAAGACTGATGATTTTATCAATTTTTGTTGGATGAGCAAAGACAATATTTTTAATGTTTTGTTTTCATACTGTGGTTATTCCATCTACTCATTATTTCTGCTTATTCACTCATGACATTTAGATTTGTCTGTTGTTGGACATTTTTTATGACTCAGCAGTAGCTGAAAGTTTTCAGCCAAGTCTTATAAGCTTTTATCTGGAGTTGGGATTTAATTTCTATTATGTATGGCTTCTTCTTGTATCATCCAAAATAGCATCCTTGACTGTGATCTGCTCCTTTTTAGCATCATTTTATTTAAATGACAGTCAAATTCTTCAATTGGAATCATATTGTGTATTGTATTTGTTTCAGAGTTTTTCAACCAATTTGTTGAGTTGGCTCATCCTTCTCTTTTGTGTCTTTGAAAAATGGAACTTCTAAATATCAAAGTTGTCATATATTACTCTTGTAGAAGAGGTTTTTTCATGTGTATGGATTCCTGTACATGGTGAGAGAACCTCCAAGGGAAGGTTCTGTTCTTTCAATCTATCCTCCTTTGGGACCTAAACATCCACCCACATGTTTGTTGTGCATAGTGACCCATGAAGGGAGGAGAGGATTCTGGTGGTTGAGGGGTCCAACCCTGACACATCACTTTGGCCTTGAATTCCTGCAGACAGGCAGCCTTGTGTGGCCCCCCATGAAGTCATTTAGCTAGTCCACTTCTGTTAGAGTCAACCAAGCACCAGTGTTGGATGTTCTCAACAGGTGTTGTGAACTTTGTATCTGATGCTGGTGTTTGGGTAATAGTGTTTACGAAACCCTGATGCTACTGCAGTGTCCTTGTTTGGCATTGTAGTGCATCCCCTCACAGGGCTCCATGGTGGGTATGGTCAGTGGGCACTAGAATATTCTTTTTCTATTATGGATCCTCCAAATGAAAATTTAAATAAAATAGTGAAAAAACAGTTCATAGGTAAACAACCACATCTTGATGATTCTGAGCAGCAATCATCAACATCTGTAACACCTGTACCTCATTTTCTTGTACTATATTCTCTTTCAGACAAACCTTTAGGGCAAATGTCTCCATTTTTCATTCAGAAGGGACAAGAGGGACTTGCTGGCTGTCCAGAATTTGTAAAAAAAGCTTTGCTCTGGTGACATATTGGTGGAAACATCCCCATCTCAACACAGTGAACTCCTCTTGCATTCAAAGGCAATTGAGGATATACCTATTGAGGTTACACCTCATGCTACTTTGAATTCATCACAAGGAGTTATTGTAGAGAGGGATTTCAAGAACATCCCTGAGTCAGAGATTCTTGGTGGTTTCTCCACTCAAGGAGTTTCTGCAGTGAGGCATATCTCTACTCGCAAAGATGGAATTACGATGTGGACCAATGTTCTCATCATGACATTTACATCACCACACTCACCTGCCACCATCAAGGCAGGTTATCTTAATTGCAGGTTATGGCCACACATTCCAAACCCTCTCAGATGTTTCCATTGTCACTTGAAGTGGTTCGGTCACTTGAAGATACCATGTCATGGTACTTTGATGCATGCTCATTGAGGTTGCAAGGACCATGATGCCTATGCGTGTAAAACCGACTCTCATAGCGTCAATTACAGTGGCTCTCACCTGTTACGACTTTTGTTCTTGTCATAAATGGTTGGAAGAAAAAGAGGTGCAGCATTTGAAAATGATTCAAAATATTACTTATCTTGAGGCTCAAAAGTTGGTGTCCACTATTTTATCTCGGACTTATGCTGCTGCACTTTGTTCCATGATTACAATGGGAATGCAGATGGATCTCATTCTGTGCCTCCAAAATGAAAAGTTTTTGACTTTCGTGGTAAAAAAATTGATGAATCAACTTCAACACCCATCTTTGTCTCTAACATACATTCCAGCAAACCCCAAGATCCTCTTCCTTTGGTTCTTGGTACTGGCATTTCTTCGGGTACATCTTCTCCCTCCCCAAGATGCAAAACAATCTTTCAGTCACGTATACAATGAAGAAAAAAGATATGGTTGTAAACAGAAGGGCTCTCTACCCATTTTGCGCATGCACAAATAGAAATAGCCATTTGATACAATGGAACTGTTGAGGTTTACATTCTAATGTTGATGACACCAAAGCACTGATTGCTTTCTAGAATTGTGTATGTCTTTCTTTACAGGAAACATTTCTGAAACCTACTGACATGGTTACCTTACAGTGGTTTTCTTTGTACAGAAATGACACGCTGTGTGATAAGAGGTGGCATTTTTGGTTGGTCATCTTGTGTCCACCCTGTCTTTGCCACTCAACACACCCTTGGAAGCCATAGCCATCTGTGTTTCCTTGGGTTGTACCGTCAATGCTTGTTCTCTCTACCTGTCATCTGGAGAGACATATAATCAATCAGACCTTGATGTTCCAATTGAACAGTTGCTGTCTCCCTTTTTCATCCTGGGGAACTGCTGACACTGATAGGAGTGGTTACTCTGTAAAGCATATGCTCTCTGATCACAACCTTTCTCTTTTCAGTAACAGTTCTTCTACTTAATTCCATGTACCTAGTAAGTCTTTTACTGCTATTGATCTGTCAATTTGCTCCCCTTCACTATTCTCCCATTTTTCATGGAAAGTTTAACAATAATCCATGAGGCACTGATCATTTTCCTATAGTTTTGAGAAAGACTGGCTGTGGTTGATGCCACCTGACCCGTGCGCCCTGGTGGAAGCTAGATCAAGCAAACCAGCCCTCTTTCACTGTTCTTGCAGGACTTGATCCTGCCAATGTTTGTAAGCCATTTCTTGGTGGGCTATACTTTTTCAGAACAGACTATCTGCCATTGCTCTTTGGCCTTTGTATCCAGGTGCAATTGGATGAATTGGGTCTGTCCTTAGATAACATTGCTATATCCATGGTCAGCCCATCTAATCATGGCTTATTATAATCTCCAAATGTGACCCATCTTTAAGTTTTCTGAGAAATGCTGACACTACTAATTGGAAATACTGTTTGTTATTTGCTGAACATCTTTTGAACAATCCTTTTATTACTATTTATACAGATGGTTCAAAATCAGGTGACTGTGTTGGCTCTGCTATGGTTTGTTCTGGTTTGGTAGTTGCATGCAAAATCCTCTCTAAAGCTTTTGTGTTCACTTCTGAACTGTATGCCATTTCTCTTGCCCTGGATCACATAGAAGCTAAGCAGTACTCAAATTGCACTATTTATACTGACTTACTTAGTTCTCTACTAGCCCTGAAATTGTTTCATGTTAGTTCACACCCTGTTCTCACTGATATTCAAAACTGGCTGGCCCATTTTTCTTTAAGATCTACTTCTATCCAGTTTTTCTGGATACCAGACCATGTTTATTATTGCTGTGCCTGTTCCATACATGGACTATGGTCCAGCATTCAGGGCTTGGGTCCATGCCAGCTGGCAGTCAACTTGGAGTGAGCAATGCAAAAATAAGCTTTTCCAAATAAAACCCTATATTGGACTTTGGCCATCTTGCTTCCTTAAGGATTGGAAAGAGGACATTATCCTGTTTAAACTACACATTTGTGACAGGTTTTTAACTTATCATTTTCATTTTTCTGGGACTGATGCACCAATGTGTTGTCTGTGTAACAATAATCCACATTTTACTGTCTTGCCATCATTACGACTCTCAACAATGGCACCATTGTAAACATCTTCTGTCCCAAGGTTTATCTGTAATGTTAGACAGTGTTATTGGTGATGATGACACTGTCCACCTTTGTAATGTTTTTAGTTTTTTTAAAGGCCATTAATCTTTTTACTGCTATTTAAATTTTTCAATTTATACATTAGACATTTTTAACATGATTTCCTTTTAAAAATCAAGTATATCTAGTTTGACTTGAAATTAGAAAATGGCTGTAATGTAAAATAACTCAAAACCAGGACTGGAAAGGCCAACTTCAGATGACCTAATGCTGTTGTTTGAATTACCCATTAGTCATCTTGGTGAGTTATAATTAAAATTTTGCTGGAAGTCTTTTAAAAATTTTATTTTCTGAAAATAGCCATAACATCAAATTACCTGCTACCAGGACTGAAAAGGCCAACTTCAGGTATCTTATAGTGGTTTTTGAACGTATCTGTTTGTCTTCCTGGTGAGTTATGATAATTACAAAAAGTCCTTTACAACTTGTATTACTGTAAGAGTATTCTCTGCATGTGATGGATACAGCCTAACACTGAATGATGCTTCACTTGATGCACCCATCTCCAGCAGGTGACATACTTAATGAATTTCCGTTTCTGATGCTTTGTTTCAGAGAGACTATTATATTAGTTTTGGTCTGCACTTGCATCTTCATTTTCTCAATTGTGAGATTCTAGCAGTGTTGTTCCTGAAGTTAGCATTTTTCTCACTTGAAAGTGTACTTTGTATCAACACTTATCTCTCCTTGCACAGCTCCTTTCTCATATTTGGTCCATTTCTTTTGTCTCATGAAGATTGAGTATTTGTTTTATTGCTAGCATTTGTTCAGATTACTCTGTCCTCCTATTGGTGAAAGGCTGTTGTCTAGTGATATTAATAGTAAAGGTTGGTGCAGCATAGATGTGAGTTTCATTCAATGCTTGTGGTATGCACAAACATAATCATGACAGTGGTGTGAGGCTGTGCAGAGAGTCATCTACATGGAATAAATAAGGTAAGAAAATTAACTTTGCTTTAACCAACCAGAAGGAACTTTTAGGCCTAATCCATTTTATAAGTTTTGTAAAAAAATTGTGTTAATTATCCATGTGGAAGTCTGTAAATATTAAGATAGCAATAAAATAATGTAAGATAGTACAACCTTTTTTTTTTAAATGCACCAGTTATAAACTTAGGAGCAAGTGTTTTTTCATCTACTATTTTAACAGATATGCAAATATAACTATTTATACACACACCATGTAAGATAACAGATTTTTTTTTGTGTGAAATACATGTAAACAAATTTTAAAATGTCTACACAGCTTAAGAAGCTGTTTGTATATTCAATTTATAGTTATTAAATTAATGATTAATATAAACAGGTAAATTTTAATTAGTGCAACAGTATAAACATTTGTCCATCGTGTTTAGGGTGACAATACTCAATATTATTGTGATGGATACATTTGGAAGGCTTTTCAAATGTACAAATTATTACTAATTAGGCATGTTGACTAGATACAGCTTTTCCATTTTCCAGTTGTAACAAATGGAGATGTTCCTCCGGGCAAAACTTTTGTCAGGGAAGGTGGTAAGTTTACCTTAACCTGCCGTGTGCGTCCAACTGGTCTCCATCTGTGGTATAAAGATGGGGTGCCTGTTGTGCCCGACACAAAAAATAGGTATCTCCTAGAGCAGGAGACTTCTCCGTCCTTTGGGTCTGAATATGTAATGCTTATGAAGCTCTCAGTGGAACAGGCAGTACCTATCCATTCAGGAGAATACAAGTGTAGCAGCTTTAGCCCACATTCACATCGTATTGTGGTGCTAACTGGTAAGGTCTGAGCTTCTTTTCTTTCTGTGACTAAAAGATGGCTCAACCAAAGTGCTGTACATTCTATTTTTTTGTTTATTAATATTGGTCTATGTCATAAAAATAAGCTTTCTCTTGCGAAAATGAGTTGCTTTAGTATGTATTGTACTGTTTATGTGTAAATACAAAATGTTAGTGCCTTTTGTTTAGTTTTAAAGATTACACATACAGGTTACAGAAATCAATTTTGGATTTTATAAGTACAGTGTTCCCTTATGTATCACGGTAGATGCGTTCCAAAATCCCCGCGAAGTGGGATTGCCAATTTTTACGTATATATTTATGTGCATTTAGACTTTTAAAACCCTCCCTGTACAACTATTTAACCCTCCCATTACAATACTGTTCATTATTGCTGAAATAATAAGAACAATTATTAAGATATAAGCCATGAAGTTGATCTCGCGTAACCTTCGCAGACGCACAATGCGTACGTCTATAGCCTTTCCAGTTGGTTCTGTTTCCATTTTTACGCTGTTATAAACTCAAATATATGTTTATATCTCAAAATATACCTGTTTTTTTTTCTTTACACTATTAATTATATTTATTTTTAATATTTTAATGGTATTTAATGCTGTATTTTAGATTTAATGTTTATTATTTTATATATATGTGGGGGTCGGCCGAGCCCGCAAAGTGGTGAAGCTTCGAAAGAGGATCCGCAAAGTGGCGAGGGAACACTGTACATTATTTTTTCAGACTTCATTCTCCTGTTCATCTTCACTTCCAATAAAATAAAACGAGACGAATTTGGAATATTTATTAGTTGTGTCATTAGTGTTATTTGTATATCGCAGTGGCGTGTGGAACAATATATTCAATAGCTTTATCATTAAGTGACTTTATTCACACATGTACAGTTCTGAAAGCATTATTTTTTAAATCTACATTGATAAAGGAGAAATTAAATTTATTGTTAGGCTATAAAATAGGTAGATAATAAAAAAGCTAATTATCAATTTGTTTGAATTACTGAATTAAACAATAACCAGTAGCAACATTTTCATATTTTTATAATATGGTGAAATAAGAATGAATTAGTTTTTTAATTATTTTGCTTCAATTGGGCAACCAGTAGTTGGATCAATTTAAACTTAAAAACTTCTAATAAACTTGTACTAAAAGTTTGGTACATGTATTTACGAAACACTTTGCTCATCATTTTTCTGTTTCTTTTTAAGAAACCTGAATGTTCTGATTTATGTTTAAACCATCTACTATCTTAAACATTATCAAGATTTTGTTAATCATGAACTGTGATAGTAGATTACAATATGGATTGCAATGAATTGCACAAAACCCTAAGAGAATATTCAGGCAAAAGTGCCTTATACTGTAAAGATTCATTTCAAATGTTTTAAAATCTTTATTATTGACTGCTTAGTCTGTACCCACAAAACTCCACAAGGAAAGTGCGTGTATTTTAGACTTGCAAAAAAAAGGAAAATTGCTCAAAATTCTAGTGTTCCTTTAAAACACTTGAGTACAGGGTAAAACAGGAATTTACCAGCCAATCATAGATGAACATTAAATCTGTAACGTGATCTAGGTGTATATGTTTTACTTGAAAAGGCTACATTTGTATTAGCAAAATTTTATACATGTAAATATTAGGGGGGGTCCTTAGTCTAGGCATATATTTGACTTTTGCTATACATTATATAGAAAGAGTTTATTTACACAAACTCTAAATGTTCAATATAATCTCAAACAAATATCCACAACAATCACCAGTTGCAGCTTAAGGTTTTTACTTCTTGAACTAATGCAGTCAGATAGTTAATAGCTACAGTAAATCATCTTGAATCATACCAGCTAACTACTACCCATGTTTATTATGGGAATTTAAAACTTATAAGAGAACAAGTTGGAGACATTGTTGACATAATTTACTAAATGCACAGTTCCTCAACTTTCACTCCACCAAATGTTATTCTTTGTAACACCACGGAGTCAAATTAGAGGTTTATAGTTTGAATTAATGATGTCTACAGTATCTCCAGTCATGTTTACTTTTTAATAATCCCTAGTTGCAGGTTTTTAAATTATCTCTTGGTAATAGTTGTTGGTGAGTTTTTCTTTAAAAAAGTTTTTTCTTCTGTAGTTTAGTTTATCAGTTGTTAAAAATTGTTTGATGCAACATAATGTATATTTTGTACATATATTAAATGTAAAAAGGTTTTGTTTTTGAAGCTCAACATTTAAACTGTCATTGCCACAAATTTGGAAATGTGTACAAGTACAACAGACAGGCGGGTGGTAATACACAATACATATTTTTCAGGTGAACATGCTCATATGAGGTGTAAAATTTTCAAATAATTTTATTATAAAATTGCAAAATACGAAGATGAAGGTCAATCCCGGAAATGAACTCTGAAAAAATTTCAATATTTGATTTCATTGCAGCCTTGTTCCTGTGTAATATTAGGCTGTTTTTTGCCTCCATGTGTGGGGTTATATATTTCAAAACAAATGATTAGACACTTTAGATACTCCAGAATAAAGCAACTTTAGATATATATTTTCCAGTGATAAGTAGTTATGAAAGTGAGTAAAGTGTATATAAAGTGCTTATGCACACATTGTAGTGCCATGGTTTGAGCCATCTTTTCCTGAAGCATCACTGAGCTCTGGATTTATTTACTTTACAGTTTGTTATAAGTTTTGTAGAGAAGAGCATTAGTATAGGAGTGCATAACTCTTGTGAACCTTCCCCTAATCACTGCTTGCTTTCAACACCTTTGTATTATTTATGCATGTTTTAATTTTGGTTATACTGTGTGGTGTTTGTTTTAGTTTTGTTATTTACGCACATTCATATACATGCGTACTTGGATAATCCTAAGCCTAACTAGTTAATGCACTTCCATACGTATGGAATATATGTTTACAATATTTACTTCAGTGAAAGAAGTTACATGTGTAAATAACGGAGTTGCAAGGTGTCAATCATCTGCATTTACCTCCCCATTTTATTTTTAAAATCAAAACAATGAGAGGAATAGTTTTTTTAACAGTATTGCTTAAACAAAAAAAAATATTTATTACTATTGACAGTGATTAGAATAGCTCATGAATGTGTAGGTCTTCTAAACAATTTATTCACTGCAATCAGTAACATAGCTTTAAAAAATATAAAAAGAAAATGACTGAAATGTTTTATTAAATTATACAATGCACATATAAGCATACTAAAAACTAAATCAAATAGTGACCTAACAGAAATCAATTATTTTAAATAGATTTTGATGTTACTAAATCAAAATCTTCTTTATTAGGATATATTATAAAGCTTAAATTAAAGTGTTAATTTTTGTTGTGTGCATTACAGAAGTGCATCATGTAATTGTTTTATAATTATGCTAAGTGTCATATTAATGATGAATGACCAAAAAAAGTTTACTTTATTGTAACAATAGGAAAATGGCATTGGAACTTACACGTGAATAATTACGGAAAGAATAATTCCTTTTGTACTCGTGTATAGTTTTTTCTTTCTAATCACATAGAGACTGTTATGATACTGGTTATATGCAAATGTTATATATTTTACTTAGAACTGTGTCAACTGCCACCTCTGTGTTGCCCTTGTGTGTGTTCAAGTGTGGTCTATTTGCTGATTTATAATTAATGTAACACAGGTAAAGAAGTAAGATTTGTAAGTTTGAGATGACTCTAATTATATGTAGTTCTGGAGTTTATGGGGTGCATGTGCATTCTTAAATATATTTAATACTTTCATAGCAGGTCAGGGTTCAAAGGCCATATCACATTTGCTGACTTGTATTCAAAATTTTATTGAACTTTTTTTATAAATTTATGTCAGTAAGTTTGGAATGAAATTGTGGATTCTAATTCAAATGTTATATGCAAGTTCATTTCTTAATTTAAAAGTAGATATTAAAAGAACACATATATATATTAGCTTTAGTGAGCCATGTGATATGTTAAATGCAGCACTGTTTAAAATTAGATGTTTGTGATGTTAAAATAAGTATAATTTCATGTAAATTAGTAACTCCAATTACTAATATTGACAATCTAGAATGTAAAATAAAAACCTTGTGTTTTTTTTTTTTATTTTGCTGAAATATGGCTTATGTACTGAATGAAACAGGGTGGCCCTGCTCAACTCTTTATTTTTTGAAAAGTCCCTTGTATGCTTTTACTACAGTGTATAACTTGATTAACCAATCAACAGCTTAGAATGTCCCCAGAATGTTTTTTTTTTCCCCATCATTTTAATCTTTGAAAAGGCTTTCGTGTTATTTTGATTCAAGTTTTCAAAGAGGTAGGTTGTGTCTTTAGTCTGCTCAAAGTTTCATATTTTATAAAATATGTTAAAAAAAGACAAAAACACTTAGTTACTATGCGTAAAAAATTGTAGTGAAATTCTGTGGCATCAGTGCATTTATGATTTTTTATTATTCAACTGTATCTGTAAAACCTGAAAAAAAAGTGTCCTCCATGTACGAAATTTTAAAAGATTCAGCAATAATCAAGTACAAAGGTCTTATCAAGAAGAGATACTTGTTTCCTTTATTTCTTGATTTGTTGTTTTATATGTTAAGGAAAATAATTTTTACAATTTATTAATAAATATTAATATTCTCTGTACATTATACATATAATATTTGAAATGTTACTTCATTAAAACACAGCCAAGACAGGGAAGATTAAAGGTCTATTTTATTATACTGGACGTGTGACTTGAGAGCATGTGCATTCCATCAGTGCAAGCTGTATAATGTCAGGTTGACATGAGCTCAGTATAATAAAAAATAAATATGTTTATAAATAGCGTTGTGTGACTTAAGCTACCTAGACTAAACATTTGTATTTTCTTATCATAATATATAGTAATTCCAGCACAGTTTGTTTTCTAATTTTTTTATGATGGTAATGAGGTTGGTCAAATGACAGATCTTCCACATAGAGTATAGAAAGTAACATGAAATGTGAAGTTTAACTGAAAACAAATGTTTGAGATGTATTAAGGAGATTTTAGAGATAATGCAAATAATATTTTAAGATTTTGAGGATGAAGAATAGT
>CM022404.1:39418747-39436747 GCA_011833715.1 Carcinoscorpius rotundicauda | reverse complement strand
AACTGATTAGCAGCTATCTAACTTGCCCCCCAGTGGCTCAGCGGTATGCCTGCGGACTTACACGCTAAAATCCGGGTTTCGATACCCGTGGTGGGCAGAGCACAGATAGCCCATTGTGTAGCTTTGTGCTTAATTCAAAACAACAACGTTATCTAACTTTAGGTTAAAGTTCCATTGTAATATATGTAAAAGCATTAGGCACGAAAAACTCCCATATAGCTTTAATTAAAACTGTATATGTTTCCAAAATACTCTATCTTTGCAACGTAACTAAATAAAGGTAATTTGGTTAACGATTTCATAACGCCTGTTGTTTTACGTGGTCTTACAGAAGAGATACTAACATGCCTGGCTTCTTGGAAAGAAGGATCAACCCGCTACCTGGTGGCAAAAATGGAACACAAAGGAACAAAAACAGACGACGATAAGTTTCGTTGTTTCGTAAGTGTACTCAATGTGTACTCCCAACAGAGAAATTTGTTAAACCAAATTTACTGGGTTTTTTATTCTTCTTAATAGTAACATAAGCTCGAAATAGAGAAGCTTTATTTACAGTTGGTAACCAACTTAATGACAGGGAAAAAATATGAAAGAAAAAACAGCTTAACAAATACGAAAAATACACTCTGAATGCTTTATTATTTACTGAATATAGAATTTGGTTAAATGAAAGAGAACCAGCTTAACAACTACGATGTATACATTCTGAATGTTCTATTATTTACTGAATATAGAAATATATTGTACGAAAGAGAACCAGCTTTGCATATTCAAAATATACATATTGATTGTTCTATAATTTACAGAATGTAGAAATATGTAAGATGAAAAAGTACTAGCTTATCAAATACAATATAGATTTTCTCATGGTTCTATTATTTACTGAAAGAAGAAATACGTTAGATGAAAAAGAACCCGTGCTACAAATACGATATATACATTCTAAATGCTATATAATTCACTGAATGTTAAAATAGGTACAATGAAAGAGTACCAGTTTAACCAATACCATATGTACGTTCTGAATGTTCCATTATTTACTAAATGTAGAAACATGTTGGATGACAATGTACCAGCTTATCAAATACGATAGACACAAATTGATTGTTCTATTATTTAATGATAGTAGAAATACGTAAGATGAAAGAGTACACGCTTAGCAAATACAATATTTATTTTCTGAATGTTCTATTACTTACTGAATAAAGAAATATGTTAGACGAAAGACAATCAGCTTAACAAATATTATATATTCTTTCTGAATGTTATATTATTTACTGAGTATATAAATATGTTTAATGAAAGAGTACCAGCTTAACAAATACGATATACACATTTCGAATGTTCTATTATTTACTAAATGTAGGAATATGTTAGATGACAATGTACCAGCTTATCAAATGCGATAGATACCTACTGATTGTTCTATTATTTACTCAGTTTAGAAATATGTCGGATGAAAGAGAAACTGATTAACAATTACAATATATACATTTAGAATGTTCTGACATTTACTGAATGTAAAAATATGTTAGATGAAAGAAATTCACCTTGACAAACACGATATGTACATTCTGAATATTATATTATTTACTGAATATAGAAATATGTTAGGTGAAAGAAAACCATATTAACAAATACGATAGATACATTCCGAATGTTCTATAGTTTACTATATTATGTATTATGAATGATCTATTATTTACTGAATGTACAAATATGTTATCTGAAAGAGTACCAGCTTAACAAATGCAATATATACATTCTTATAGCTCTGATATTTACTGAATGTAAAAATATGTTAGATGAAAGAAAACCGTCTTGACAAATAGAATATTTTCATTTTGAACGTTCTACTATTTACTGAATGAAAAAAATAATTTAAATGAAGGAGAACCAGCATAAAAAATACTATATATGCATTCTCAATGTTCTATTATTTAATGACAGTAGAAATATGTAAGATGAAAGAGAACCAACTTAACAAATACGATATATATATTCTGAATGTTGTATTATTTAAGAAATATCCGTTTGTATCAACTCTAAATTTTCACAGTACTTTTTATTGTTTACTGTTAGTATTACAGTACATGTCATAAGTTGTTTGATGTGACACCTTACACTGTGCCGTTCGTATTTGAATTCTTTATTATTCTACGTTTTGATATGTAAATAAATCTATGAATAATTTTTTTCATTCCATGTTTATTAAACAATCCCTTCAAACTTACGTTTAATTTGGGTTTCGTATGTTTTAATTTTATAACGTTTACAATTCTAACTCTTTACTTCATCCTTGTGTATTTTGGGACAGTACCTTAATACAATTCCGAGACAGAGTGTATAAACATTTTACGACGAATAAAAATGTTTTAACATTGCTCTCTTCCTCAAAATGTCACTATTGGGAACAATCGTTTCCTCTCATCTGCCATAAAAAATGTTTAACGAAACAGCTCCGTTGCTTTGTCCATTTCTCCACGCGAAGAATAAATTTAAAGCTGAAATCATTTGCTATATCTCAACACCTGTCCACATCTCCATGGAAACTAGTTGTTGTTGTTTTTTTTAAGTCGCGACTTTTCAAACAGACCCAGTTTTTGCCACCTCTCTTGGCCCTGCATGGCCAAGCGCGTAAGGCGTTCGACTCGTAATCCGAGGGTCGCGGGTTCGCGCCCGCGTCACGCCAAACGTGCTCGTCCTCCCAGCCGTGGAGGCGTTATAATGTTACGGTCAATCTCACTATTCGTTGGTAAAAGAGTAGCCCAAGAGTTGGCGGTGAGTGGTGATGACTAGCTGCCTTTCCTCTAGTCTTACACTGCTAAATTAGGGACGGCTAGCACAGATAGCCCTCGAGTAGCTTTGTGCGAAATTCCAAAACAAATAAACAAACAAAGCCACCACTCTTTAACAGTTCTATTCATACGCTGAATTTATGGGTTTTTTGTATCGATTTGATATTGATGGTTTTTAAGTTATACCATCTTTCTGCCTGAGTGTTGTTATTGGACATTCCTACATCTCAGTTTCAGTACAACACTCTAACCTTATTTAACCCCAATCTTCAATTAACGTTTTTTTTGGTATTATGTAAATTAAGAAATTGTACTTGTCCTTTTTTTTACTGCTGGATTCGTTTTTTATTTCCCTTTTAGACCTTTTGACAATTATGAACTTTGCAAGTATTTTCTTGATCAGTTGAATTCAATTCAAATAAATTTTAAACAAATGTTTGTTTTTGAATTTCGCGCAATGCTACATTAGGATTATCTGCGCTAACCTTCCCTAATTTAGCAGTGTAAGGTTAGAGAAAAGGCAACTAGTCATTACCATCCACTGCCAACACTTGGGCTTCTCTTTTGCCAACGAATATTGGGATTGATCGTCACATTATAACGCCCCCACCGTTGAAAGGGCGAGCATGTTTGATGAGAAGAGAAGGCGAACGCTTTAACCCACTGTGCCATGCTGGGCGTAATTTAAAACAAATGTGAACTCATTTTCAATGTATCAAGTCCAATAAATCTACACATCTACCGATATCTGATGATTATATGCCGTTATAATATTTATAAGAATTAATGATCGTTTTTTGTTTCCTTTTAGAGACTTGGAAAGTGAGACGTCATTTTTCTTCTCCATTTTTGGAAGTTTCTTGAAGTTAAATTAATCTATTTTTGGTTGTTGTTGTTTCTAATTTTCTTCTAAGATGTCTTCGAGTAGCTGAAATGGAACTGTACATGTAACTGGTTTGTCTCAGTTTTTAAGTCGAATAAATAATATATTTGGTATAAAAATAAATACCTTGGCTTGTGGAGAATATAGTTTTTTTCCTCATGCAAGTATATAACAAATTACTACCCTGGGAGTTTTTCGTTGTCTTTCCTAGTTAGAACAGGCAAATATATTTTAAAAAATTATAGTTGTTTGTTGAAGTGATAAAGTCTGCGACTACAGAAGATTGAAAGAAGCGATACAAAGCTGCACCTTAACCGTTTGTGTTTTAAATCCTTTCAGATAATACATTACAAATTTTAGGCCACTTTCAAGTCTGAGAACGTACACTTTTCGGAAGTTTGGTTGCATTTATTTTTTAATAAAATTGCTCCAACTTTGGCATTATCTTCATCTCTTATCATACGAGACATCCGAATGCGAAACTGTTTTTACAAAGCTTTCATTCGCACAGTTCGTGGCTTATCCGATTTTATTTACGACACGTATATTGTCTTAGAACAGCATAAAATACGTAAAAACACTCTTTGTAATCGTGCAGCTTTGGATTGCTAAATGTAACTTTTTTCGAAAACGTGTCACAAATTTTGTTTATGGAATAGAAAAATGAACCAGTCAAACTGACTTATCTTCTTTATTTGTGCCCCCCAGTGGCTCAGCGGTATGTCTGCGGACTTGCACGTTAAAATCCGGGTTTCGATACCCGTGGTGGGCAGAGCACAGACAGCCCATTGTGCAGCTTTGTGCTTAATTCTAAACAGCAAACAACAACAACAATCTTTATTTGTGTCAATAAAAAAATATTGTCGATATTTGTAGTTATCAGACTGTTTTTACTTGTTTAATACGAGGGGGATATTCCTATCCCCTGTTACTGATTTTTTTTAAAATTGATACCCTGTTTCATTCATGCATTTGGCATTCTGGAATATTACTACTTATTATAACGCTGAAGATACAAACACGTTTAATAACGTGCATCATTAAGGCTTAAATACGTTATGGTGGTTAACTATTGTGGTTGTTTTGAATTAAGCACAAAGCTACACAATGGGCTATCTGTGCTCTGCCCACCACGGGTATCGCAGACATATCGCTGAGCCACTGGGGGCCAACTGTAAAACATTGTTGTACTAATACTTGAGATAAAACTGTTTAAACAGCAAATTAATTTTAGCCATGATATTTATAATTTTGCCACTTGAGACTTAATGTCAGAACATTGCAGATCTGTCTATCTTTTGTCTTCCACAAGTCATTTGCCCAAGATGCCTTTCGTTAAACACCAGAACTCGCCAAAATGCCAAAAACTGATGAAAAACATTTGAAAAGCATGAAGTGTTAAAATGTGTGATAAAAATCATATAAATTCCAAAGGATTTATGTCACATTTAGTCATATATTCTCAAATAAAACTGACGAACTCTTTTGTTGAATGATACTGATGTTGTATAAGTCTATTTGATTATCATTGTGTGTATCTGATACTGATGTTGTATAAGTCTGTTTGATTATCATTGTGTGTATCTGATACTGATATTGTATAAGTCTGTTTGATTATCATTGTGTGTATCTGATACTGATGTTGTATAAATTTGTTTGATTATCATTGTGTGTATCTGATACTGATGTTGTATAAATTTGTTTGATTATCATTGTGTGTATCTGATACTGATTTCGTCAACATTATAGCTATATAATATTGGTATGATCTATGATACTGATTTGTCAGTATCGTAGTTGGATAATGTTAATGTTATCTAAGCTACTTTTTGGTCAGTATTATAGATGTAATAATGAAATGTGTTTGTTAATATATATATGTATATCTTGCAACGAAATATAATTATTCTATATGTTACTTAATATACATATTTTTCTTGCTTTCGAATACAGTGTGTATGTTATAGAATGTTATTAATTTCGGTGTTACATAATACACATATCTCTTTTGTTATAGAATGTCTTTAATGTCGGTGTTTATTAATACACATATCTTTCTTGTTATAGAATGTCATCAGTGTCGGCGTTACTTAATGCACATATCTCTCTTGTTATAGAATGTCTTTAATGTCGGTGTTTATTAATA
The DNA here is from genome assembly GCA_011833715.1 of Carcinoscorpius rotundicauda. Classification (NCBI taxonomy): domain Eukaryota; kingdom Metazoa; phylum Arthropoda; class Merostomata; order Xiphosura; family Limulidae; genus Carcinoscorpius; species Carcinoscorpius rotundicauda. The sequence continues at coordinate 39,430,920 of CM022404.1, read as the reverse complement.
CACATATCTCTCTTGTTATAGAATGTCATTAATGTCGGTGTTAGTTGACTTTTACTTTTTTATTGGAATGTCATTATTTTCTTTACCAATAAAAATCTATCAGTCTTTAAGAAATAGCCTTAAACATTGTATGTTTCACATTTCGTCAGTCAGTATTTATTGGTTTATCCCCTTGCTTTCTTCCATTCACAAATACTGAAACGAGGAAACTGTGTTTCTCGAGATAAGTCAGAAAGGACGAAACGTCGATTTTTTGCGTTTTTCTGTATTTGTCGTTGCTCATAAATATTGCAAACGAACATTGTTAATAAATTGCTGATAAATATTGTTAATAAATATTGTTACTTTTAGTGTGGATCTAACTCTATCCATAGTTACCAAATACAACTACAATAAAATCTATTGTTCATGTAATATTTTTGCTGTTATCGTTGTCTGCCTCGTTGTATAATAAGATCATTCTCTCTGTGATGTAGACATGCAGCTAACTAACAAGCTTTCACACGTGTTCTGTTTTTGTTATCGAAGGTATACGACAGATTACAAGATGATTCTGGCTTTCGAATCGCTCAATCTGGAGACGCCACGTGTGACGGGTTGTTTTCGGCTATTGAAGGATCTCGTACGATGAAACTTATTAGAGGTAATATTACAATACGCATCTGATTTCTTAGTATAAAAGTGTAGAAGAACAGATCTGCTGCTGTTGAATTAAGCTGTGTTTTAACTTCATTATTCTGCTAAGACTATGTTCCCAACTTTGTTATCCCGCTAAAACTGCATTTGTTGGCGGAAAGTGAAAAACAAGATATTAGTATTAAAACTTAGTTTTACGGGGTTTTTTTTTTTTGTTCATTAGTCGTTAGTTTAATTTGAAGTTTCGTAACCTTTAATTCCTCTGGGTGATTTTTGTGAATCAGTTCCTCATTCTCACGTGAGATGCCACTTTCCAAACTGGATATCTGCCGCAGAACGCTGGAGGACATTGGACACCTTGTTGACTTACGTCTTCAGCGATCCAAACACATCCTTCCACATATATAACAGTATCAGCGAAGATTTAATGACACGATCTCTTTGCAACAGTGTCGATCACGTGACTGATGATTCTACACGACTTGTCGTACAGTCTACATCCGGTTGGTAAGTTTTGTTTAGGACTTGATGCCTCACAAGTTAAAGGATATTTCTTATAATTGTCTTGTTTATTATAAACGTGCGCCTTCTTCGTGTTTTGTAATTTTACTTTTTCTGTTTATTGGAAGATGTTATGCTTCGTGCGTCTCGTAACAGTCAAAGAAGGATACCATAAGAACCTTATCATTCATTTGTATATATCTTTGTTTAAGTTTCTGTTTGACTGGTTAAATATCTCTCTGTCATCCATTCGTTTCCACTTAATTATCTAATAATCTGATTAATTACCCACTTACGTCCTTCAGATTTCTGTTTGTCTAACTACATATCTCTTGGATCGTCCACCTGTCTTTCTGTAAATGTTTACTAATCTCACTTTTTGTATTTCTCTACACCCATCTACCTTCTTCTACGTTTCTGCTTATTTGACTACGCTTTTTTCTGATCGTCCATCTTACCACCTTTGTTTTCTTCCAAATTGCGGTTTATCTGACGAGATATATTTGCTCCTAACGACGGTCTTGTCTCCGTTTGTGCTGTATGTGTACAGTCATGACACTTCATTATTTTTAATTGTCTAATATAAACAATATCACAAGTCACAAACCCTGAAAACAAATTATTTCGTCTTTCTTCGGTCTTGGCCCGGCATGGCCAAGCGTGTTAAGACGTGCGATTCGTAATCTGAGGGTCGCGAGTTCGCATCCCCGTTGCGCCAAACATGCTCGCCCTTTCACCGTGGGGGCATTATATGTGTGACGGTCAATCCCACTATTCGTTGGTAAAAGAGTAGCCCAATAATTGGCGGTGAGTGGTGATGACAAGCTGCTTTTTCTCTAGTCTTACACTGCTAAATTAGGGACGGGTAGCGCAGATAGCCCTCGAGTAGCTTTGTGCAAAATTAAAAAAACAAACAAACATTCTTCGGTCTTTCCTGTGACATACTGGTCAAAGTTCAATTTACTATGTTAGATAAACGTTAAGGAGAAGTGTTTTTTTTTTACAAATTAATCTGATTTAAAATATGAGAGAACGAACTGGGACGTACACTCCAACATTACTCAGTCTAAGCCTTGCTGTGCGACGAGAAAGAAGATTTAATTAGCTTTCCTTAGAGATTTAGGGTCTTAAAGAAGCTTATAGACTTTTAACACTAATTCTCTTAAATTTTCTCGTTTTTAATTAAGCACGTCACAATATTTATTTATTAGCCAATGGTAAAGCTCTAGACAGTAAAAAAAAAAAAATGCTTTCGATTGTCTCTGTTTCCTTGAACGTTAACAGAACCAGGATTTCAAAGTTTGTATTATTCCTATACTAAATGCAAAAATTTCTTTTGATAAGAGACAAAAATTACTTGAACATGGATTCAGCTTCTTGTGTGTCGTTATCTCATAATCACATTATTATCAGTCATATAAATTAACAAATAGAAGATGTCAATAAGTGTTTTATAGCTATAGTTGAGAAAAGGAACCAAGAAACAAAACACTCACTTTCATTCTCTAAAGGCCCCGGCATGGCCAGGTGGGTAAGGCACTCGACTCGTTATCTGAGGGTTGCGTGTTCGAATCCCCATTACACCAAACATGCTCGCCCTCTCAGCTGTGGGGACGTTATAATGTTATGGCCAATCCCACTATTTGTTGTCACCGCCCAAGAGTTGGCGGTGGGTGGTGATTACTACCTGCCTTCCCTCTTGTGTTACACTGCTAAATTAGGGACAACTAGGGTAGATAGCCCAAGTGTAGCTCTGCGCGACATTCAAAACAAATCAAATCAATCATTTTTTTAACCGTGAGGTAATAACTGCCTGGGCTTTTCGTTAGCAAAGAGAATTGTTTGATTTCTTTAATTAATGTTTTAACTTTCTTGTTAACGAATATTCAATCTGTTGTCAGATTTGTAGTTACTTATTGAACAAGAAAACAGTAACCATGTTTTCCTTAGTCACAATATCCGGTTCAAGGAAAGGTGTATTTGGAAGTTTATTCAGCACGAAAATGCGTTTTAACTTTATTACTTTTTTTGCAGGATTGGCGAAAGTTAGTGTAATATGTAATATGAAGTTTTGCTACATCTGTGTGTTAGTTACGTCTTAAACAAAGTCAAGGTGCATAAAGATGTCTATTTGAATATGGTGTTTACCAAACTACGAGTACAAAATATGTATTGTACTTTATTTATTATTGTACACGTGTACAATACACGTACGTGATAAAATACACGTGTACAATACACGTACGTGATAAAATACACGTGTATTTTTATGTGGTATTTAGCTCAACTGAAAATTTCTTAACTTATTTATTTCTCATGTAGTTCTTAATTCGTCTGAAACTGCCTTAACATGTGTGTTTCTTGTGTGGTTATTTAACACAACTAAAACTGCCTTAACATGTGTATTTCTTGTGTGGCTATTTAACACAACTGAAACTGCCTCAACACGTGTGTTTCTTATGTGATATTTAGCTCAACTGAAACTGCCTCAACACGTGTATTTCTTATGTGATATTTAGCTCAACTGAAACTGCCTCAACACGTGTATTTCTTATGTGATATTTAGCACAACTAAAACTGCCTCAACACGTGTGTTTCTTATGTGATATTTAACACAACTGAAACTGTCTTAACACGTGTATTTCTTATGTGGTATTTAATTCAACTAAAACTGCCTCAACATGTGTATTTCTTGTGTTGTATTTAACACAACTAAAACTGCCTTAACATTTGTATTTCTTTTGTGGTTATTTAATACAACTGAAGGTGCTATTAATATGCGTATTTATCACAACATAAATTTTTTTAATATGTGTATTTGTTATACATTAACTTAATTACTGACTGTGACATTTGATACCAGCTTAGCTGTTACGAGTTTGAATATTGTTCTCGGATAATCGAAGCTTACGTTAAATGTTCACTACAAAGACATGCTGTCTTTAAAACGTTCAGAACATGCATGTTTTGTTAAGGTGTGTTGGAGTGCGTGATCTTACCAGTATTAACATGTCCTGTTGAACACCTGTGGCGACTATCAACATCAATTATCAGCTTATTCCCAACGTTTATTGTGGCAGAGTTTATGGCATCAACTTTCTTAAGTGTATCGAAGACAGTTATAGGTTTAACTTATTGAAGAAGAGATGCACACATCACACGAGCGCCAATTTAAACAGCGGCAAATTAATTTTGCCCAAATTTCGTTATTTCGTCATACAATAAATAAACATTTATACGAAGGACTCGAGTGTGTGAAAGAAAAAAAAATATTTTATTTACGGATACGTATTTAAACTTTTCAAATTCACAACTTTCACTAGCTGTAGATTACACAATATTTGACAGCCCGATTTAGCGACAGTCACAACTTTCACTAACTGTAGATTACACAATATTTGACAGCCCGATTTAGCGACAGTCACAACTTTCACTAACTGTAGATTACACAATATTTGACAGCCGATTTTAGCGACAGTCACAACTTTCACTAACTGTAGATTACACAATATTTGACAGCCCGATTTAGCGACAGTCACAACTTTCACTAACTGTAGATTACACAATATTTGACAGCCCGATTTAGCGACAGTCACAACTTTCACTAACTGTAGATTACACAATATTTGACAGCCTGATTTAGCGACAGTCACAACTTTCACTAACTGTAGATTACACAATATTTGACAGCCCGATTTAGCGACAGTTATTTCGTTTTTATCTTCCTTAATGCTTGCTGGGGTCAAGAGTATTCCATACCCCTCGAGAACGAGAGTTTTATCAAGTGTTGGTTCTCTTCTTTATCCTCTCGCAGCATAAAGTAGTGAACGTACCGAGCTGTTATTTGAATTGCATGGTTGTATACTGTAGTTTCTCGATTTAACTTTACAACGTCATTCTTTCGGGATGTTATCCACTTCACCTAGTAATTAGTTTCAACTTTTTTCTATCATTTCAGCTCACACGGGTTTGTTTGTATGGAATTTTATCGTCGCACGCGGCAGATTCTAGAAATCCAAAGTGGTAAGAAATTTAACATTTGTAGAATATTAACATACGTAGCGAGTTTGTTTTTTCTTCCAAAAGAGCTCAAAATTGGTGGTTATTTTTCAAACTACACAAAAACCCGTGTGCTATTTAATAAATAATTAATGTTTCGTGTTTCTACTTTTCCACTTCAGATTTAGTGTAGATGTACTGGCGAAAATTTTCAGCACTCGAATCGTCTTTCAGTGTAAGCGTAATGTGTCTGTAACATAAGTGCACTCGGTGTAAGTGTAAATGTTTAGGGATTTCTGGTTGGGAACTACAGGGTCGGTCGAATTAGCCCTAAATTAAATACGCATCTGTAACTCATGGCGACACTATGTATTTCATGTTTGTTTACTTTTGCGTATGAACTTTAATATATCTACACTCAGTACATTTTATTTAAAAAAGAACAACAAATAGACACATGCATGATATAAGCATATCGTTAAACAAATTGGTATCAATAACTGATGCTGTTTATTATTGGAGTGCAAGAGAAGGTTCTGGAAAATCGATTTACAGAACGTGTTTACCGTAATTGCTTTAGTCTTCCAAGCACGCTTTTTTGCCTATCGATCAGCCATTTATCTCTCTGTCCCATTAACGTACCGAACTACTTTTCTACGAAAATACGCCCATACATCAAGAATACAGATTGAAATAAGTCGTTTCAGGAACACGAAACAAAAAAATAAAAAAAACGAAAACGATTTAATATTCTAAAACATCGGGAGAAAAACTACATGTTTGCCTCGTAAAAAGTTTTAGAAAAGTGATTAATATACTAAACATCTCATTTTCTAGTTATTGTTGTATTAATACGCTTTTGATTAAGTACCAGATATTAAATGATAAAACTAGAAAACTTAATAGCAGAATCTACTATTAGTCTACATATAGTAAGTTTTATAGAATTAGTAATTTTTTTCATTATGAACTACAACCCTCAGTAATTAATATTATATTGTACTAAGTAACACCGGGATAGTTTTCTAGTTTCAAATATTACGTATACAGTTTGGGTTAATTGTTTCATTTAATTCTAGAACATACGATTGCTGAAATCGCGCGTAGTTACTTTCAGTAATAAGAACTGTTTGTGTTGCTTATTTCTATAATACGGTTCTCATTGGTCCTTAAACACTATAACCATTAGATCAAAGAAGAAAGACGCTTACTAGCTACACTATAACCAGCATGTTAATACAGTAAGATACTTACTAGCTACACTATAACCAGCATGTTAATACAGTAAGATACTTACTAGCTACATAAAACTGTCAAATTATTACAAAAGATACTAATAGCTACACTAAAACCATCAGGTTAATACAGACAGACACTTAATAGCTACACTGAACCAACAAGTAAGAAATTACACTTATTAGCTACATCAAACCAGCAGATAAATAAAGAGAATACACTTACTAGTTACACTAAAACTAATAGATTAGCACTAAAATACACTTACAAACTTCACTGAATTAATAGGTAACTAAAGAAATGCCCCTACTAGTCACACTAAAACTAACAGATTAGCACTAAAATACACTTACGAACTTCACTGAACCAACAGGTAAATAAAGAAATGCCCCTACTAGTCACACTAAAACTAATAGATTAGCACTAAAATACACTTACGAACTTCACTGAACCAACAGGTAAATAAAGAAATGCCCCTACTAGTCACACTAAAACTAATAGATTAGCACTAAAATACACTTACAAACTTCACTGAATTAATAGGTAACTAAAGAAATGCCCCTACTAGTCACACTAAAACTAACAGATTAGCACTAAAATACACTTACGAACTTCACTGAACCAACAGGTAAATAAAGAAATGCCCCTACTAGTCACACTAAAACTAATAGATTAGCACTAAAATACACTTACGAACTTCACTGAACCAACAGGTAAATAAAGAAATGCCCCTACTAGTCACACTAAAACTAATAGATTAGCACTAAAATACACTTACGAACTTCACTGAACCAACAGGTAAATAAAGAAATGCCCCTACTAGTCACACTAAAACTAACAGATTAGCACTATAATACACTTACGAACTTCACTGAACCATCAGGTAAATAAAGAAATGCCCCTACTAGTCACACTAAAACTAACAGATTAGCACTATAATACACTTACGAACTTCACTGAACCATCAGGTAAATAAAGAAATGCCCCTACTAGCTACACTAAAATCATCAAGTTAATAAAGAAATGCCCCTACTAGCTACACTAAAATCATCAAGTTAATAAAGAAATGCCCCTACTAGCTACACTAAAATCATCAAGTTAATAAAGAAATGCCCCTACTAGCTACACTAAAATCATCAAGTTAATAAAGAAATGTCCCTACTAGCTATACTGAACTGAATAGATGTAGTGACCAGCTACACTAAATCCACCAAGTGATAAAACATTTACATGCGTTCAATAAAGTTTAATAGCAATTCAGGACCACTCACTCCCTCTATCTGCTGGTGATTTCAAGATGGCTTTGCAGAATACGACCACATAAGTTTGGACACTTTCTTTATTGCAGTTAGTGCTAACCAGTCTTGAATTAGCCTCCATCTTTAGTATTGTTGGTTACCAGTACTCTCGTAAGTTTAATACAGTTATCGTTTCTGTTGGCAACGGCGAGTGAACGATATTTCTTCAGGCCTACGATGCTAACAACCGGGATTCAATAGCATTTGTGTGATAGATTACAGATAATCTATTGTGTATCTGTTTAAAATTAAGCACAAAGCTACACAATAGGCTATCTGTGGCCTGTCCACCACGGTTATCGAAACCCGTTTTTTAGCGGTGTCGGTCCGCAGACATTCCGCTGTGACACTGGAGAGTACCTATTGTATATCTTTATACTTTAACCACACAAAATACATTAACAATATTCTGTTAACAATTCACGTCAACAAATTAGTGTAATTGCAAAGCGTGGACATTTTTTGGGGGTTTATGGACTTATTGCAGTTTTTTAAAAAATAATTTGTATTATAAAGGACGAACCGAGAGAATTCTTGTAGTTTTCTGAAATTTCTGGTAATATTTAAAGCTTATGTGGAAACTCCATAGTGTAAGTTATAATGTCTATGTAGTTTGTGAGCGAAGTGTTAGTAAAAACTAACGTATTTTGTTGACTATATAAAAAGATCCATATTGAAGGTTAGACTCGAAAGGATGCAGCTCTAAGTTAATTAAATTATTTTGTACAAATGGCTCAGGAATTCTCAAAATAGTTTGTGTAATATACAGCATATTATGATACGTGTTTACACTAAAATGATGTACAAGCAGTATTTTTGGTAAGTGTGGTAAATAGATCATTATGTTCTTCCGTACAGGAGTGATGAGATCTCGTTGGACGGAAGCTTGCAGTTCCAACTATTTTAATCCCAGGAGTAATCTGTTTACAACGCTTACGTGTAAGTAATATTTACAGTATTACGTTAAACATATACTTTACGCATGCGTGGAATAGAAGGTGAGAACGAAAGGAGAGAAATAGTGAGAGAAAATAGACACGAGGTTCACTCGCTGGGCAGGACGAATAATTATTTGGTTTAGATACAACTCAGAACACGTGTTTTAATTATGCGGATTTAGGCTTAGATACTACTCAGAACACGTGTTTTAATTATACCGATTTAGGCTTAGATACCACTCAGAACACGTGTTTTAATTATACTGATTCAGGCTTAATGGTTGCTGAAGTTCCCACATGTTGAATTTCATAGTGTTACTTAAAACTCTCGCTAGTTTTAATTTGTGAGTCTACAAAACAAGAGCTTCGCAGAAAATATCCTTGAGTAGTTCCTGAGATTGTCGAGAGAAAATATAGATGATTATCTGAAGGGAAAACAAACTAGTGAAAGTCAGTAGACAAGATGGCGTCAACAATAAAAACAATCACATAATAAAATAAAAAAAACAACAAAAAATGTGAACCTAGTTTTATTTGTGGCTTGTTTTTTTTCCGATACCATAAGGAGCACATTTATACAAATATTGCCCTAGTTAATATTTTGTGTTGCTTAAAATTTGGAATTAATATATATATATATTTGTTCGGATAATAAATAATTACACAAAATCATTATAACAACTTAAAGATTTAAGTGTCTTGAACAGTTTAATGTAGTTGAGGTTCTGTTACACTGCACGACAACCAGATACCTGGTGGGTTTGCACAAATACAGTTTGGGTATTACTTGATCACGTAAGAACTCTGAGAAATATACAATTAAATGTTTACCGGCAGTAAAATATTTAATTCTGTTTATGTTTCTAATACGCTATTATGTTCAACATAATTAAAAGGTTTTCCTCCTGATTTTCGTTTGTATTCACTGTCCGGTACATCACGTGGCAGTGTCCAACAGTAGTAGTACAAGCATTGTCGGACTCCAGTTGCCTTGATATCGTTTTTCCATTGTAGTAATGTCCTAGTGAAACTGAAGATTTCGATGAAACGGAACTTGATGGGCAAATTTGGATGTGATTTTCGTGATCAGCACAAAAATCTATACGGAACGCCCAACGGTGTTTACGAAGAAAAAACTTTGAAGTGTAGTGATATCTAGCGCTATAAAGCCAAAGTTTGAGATAACAGTACAAACTAGAAAAGTGTACAGCTAGTAGCTGAAAAATGTACTACTACTAGCTGACAAGTGTACAATTAGTAGATGACAAGTGTACTACATCTAGCTGACAAGTGTACTACTACTAGCTGACAAGTGTACTACTAGTAGCTGACAAGTATACTACTACTACCTGACAAGGGTACTATTAGTAGCTGACAAGTGTACTACTAGTAGCTGACAAGTGTGCTACTACAAGCTGACAAGTGTACTACTACTAGCTGACAAGTGTACTATTAGTAGCTGACAAGTGTACTACTACAAGTTGAGGTGTGTACCACTAGTAGATGACAATTGTACTATTAGTAGCTGACAAGTGTACCACTAGTAGCTGACAATTGTACTACTACTAGCTGACAAGTGTACTACTATTAGCTGACTAGTGTACTATTAGTAGCTGATAAGTGTACTACTAGAATATGACAAGTGTACTACTAGTAGCTGACAAATGTACTACTTCTAGCTGATTATTGTACTACTACTAGCTAAGGGGTGTACTACAACTAGCTGACAAGTGTACTACTATTAGCTGACAAGTGTACTACTACTAGCTGACAAGTGTACTAGTAGTAGATGGCAAAAGTACTACTAGTAAATGACAAATGTACTACTACTAGCTAACAAGTGTACTACTACAAGCTGACAAGTGTACTACTATTAGCTGCAAGGTACTAATAGTAGCTTGACAGTGTACTAGTAGTAGATGGCAAAAGTACTACTAGTAAATGACAAATGTACTACTACTAGCTAACAAGTGTACTACTACAAGCTGACAAGTGTACTACTATTAGCTGACAAGTGTACTAATAGTAGCTGACAAGTGTACTAGTAGTAGATGGCAAAAGTACTACTAGTAAATGACAAATGTACTACTACTAGCTAACAAGTGTACTACCACAAGCTGACAAGTGTACTACTATTAGCTGAAAAGTGTACTACTACTAGCTGACAAGTGTACTAGTAGTAGATGGCAAAAGTACTACTAGTAAATAAAAAATGTACTACTACTAGCTAACAAGTGTACTACTACAAGCTGACAAGTGTACTACTATTAGCTGACAAGTGTACTAATAGTAGCTGACAAGTGTACTATTAGTAGCTGACAAGTGTACTACAATTAGCTAACAAGTGTACTACTATGAGCTGACAAGTGTACTACTATTAGCTGACAAGTATACTAATAGTAGCGGAGGGGTGTACTACTAGTAGATGACAAGTGTACTACTACTAGCTGACAAGTATACTAATACTGGCTGAAAAGTGTACTATTAGTAGCTGAGAAGTGTACTACTACTAGCTGACAAGTGTACCACTCCTAGCTGACAAGTGTACTACTACTACCTGACAAGTGTACTGGTAGTAGATGGCAAGAGTACTACTAGTAGATGAGAAGTATACTAACACTAGCTAACAAATGTACTACTACTAGCTGACAAGTGTACTACTATTAGCTGACAAGTGTTCTATTAGTAGCTGACAAGTGTACTACTATTAGCTGACAAGTGTACTACTACAAGCTGATAAGTGTACTAATAGTATCTGACAAGTGTACTACTAGTAGCTCATAAGTGTACTACTTCTAGCTCTCAAGTGTACTACTAGTAGCTGACAAGTGTATTACTAGTAGCTGAAAAGTGTACTACTACTAGCTGATTATTGTACTACTACTAGCTGAGGGGTGCACTACTAGTAGATAACAAGTGTACTACTACTAGCTGACAAGTGTACTTAAGTAGCTGACAAGTGTACTACTACTACCTGACAAGTGTACCACGACTGGCTGACAAGTGTACTACCACTAGCTGACAAGAGTACTACCAGTAGATGACAATTGTACTATTAGTGGCTGAAGAGTGTACCACTACTAGCTGACAAATGTACTACTATTAGCTGACAAGTGTACTACCATTAGCTGACAAGTGTACTAGTTGTAGATGGCAAGAGTACTACTAGTAGATGACAAGTGTACTACTACTAGCTGACAAGTGTACTACTATTAGCTGACAAGTGTACTATTAGTAGCTGACAAGTGTACCACTAGTAGCTAAAAAGTGTACTACTATTAGCTGATAAGTGTAATAATAGTAGCTGACAAGTGTACTACTACAGGCTGACGAGTGTACTACAAGTAGCTGACAAGTGTACCACAAGTATATGACAAGTGTACTAATTGTAGCTGACAAGTGTACTACTAGTAGCTGACAAGTGTACTACTAGTAGTTGTCAAGTGTACTACTACTAGCTGACAACTGTATTACTACTAGGTAACAAGTGTACTACTAGTAGCTGAAAAGTATACTATTAGTAGCTGACAAGTGTAGAACTAATAGATGAGAAGTGTACTACTAA
>CM022404.1:39393747-39417747 GCA_011833715.1 Carcinoscorpius rotundicauda | reverse complement strand
GTATTGAAATATATTGTGAAAAAGAAAACAAGAAAACGATCCTAAAATAATATTTCACTTGTGTAAGAAGAGTTACAGTGGCAGTCTTTTACTATCAAAAATAATGTATATATAAAGAATCATTGAAAATTTAAATCCCACTTACAATATGACCCCAAGAAAATATAAAAATATCATGCTTCAATGTTACCAAATCGACTCATCTCTTTGTATAGCAAAACTTTTTTTTTAACACAGTGGATAAGAGACCTCAAAAGAATAAAGTAAAGTTTTATCAAACACTTCCTAGTTAAATGATATATTGAATTATTTTATTAGTTGTATAAAACATAACCAAATAGAATTTTATTTTCTAACTTTGAACTAATGCTTTCTTGTAATTATAAATTACGGCAGTCGTGGCCGAGTGGTTAAGGAGATGCACTCGAAATCCATTGGGTTTTTATGCGTAGGTTCGAATCCTACCGACTGCGACGTGTTTTCCATGTTTCAATATCGCCAACTTTCTCTTTGTTTGCTAGTTTTCGAAGAGAAGCATTTAACATTTTTCAATTTGTTAGTAGAGTAGCTATTAAACCAAAAATGACAAATTTCGTGGCCGAAACCTCGCACAAAATACAAATTCCCACGTATATCCAGATCATAATTGCTGTACGTTCAAACTCTTCAAATAATGAGAGTCCTTGCAAAACTCATAAGTATATTCAGCTTGAAATACATTAAATAAAACAATTAGTATTGAAGCACATCATTATCAGCAACAAGTTATCAAGTATACTACCGTATTTTCTCTATTGCCATAAATGTTTCTTTGATATTTATACTACTATGGTGTCTTGTTAGTTTAATAATTCTCCCATTACATAGTTTATCACTGAATTACAATTATACTTTACTAAATATTCAGTTTTTGAAAATAGTACCATTGTGTTCTATTTAATAAATTTCCGTTGAAAACATACCCTTTGAGGGGCAGTTAAGTTAGATTTTGTACTTATGAAACTGAAACGGTGAAATATTCAGAATAATAAACATGGGCTACCTTCTACCTCAAAATGTATTTGTAAAATGTATGGTTTAAACAATGTTTTCATGACGAGAACTCTACTGTTTATGTTTTCTTTTCTAAGTTATCAAGTATACTACCGTATTTTCTCTATTGCCATAAATGTTTCTTTGATATTTATACTACTATGGTGTCTTGTTAGTTTAATAATTCTCCCATTACATAGTTTATCACTGAATTACAATTATACTTTACTAAATATTCAGTTTTTGAAAATAGTACCATTGTGTTCTATTTAATAAATTTCCGTTGAAAACATACCCTTTGAGGGGCAGTTAAGTTAGATTTTGTACTTATGAAACTGAAACGGTGAAATATTCAGAATAATAAACATGGGCTACCTTCTACCTCAAAATGTATTTGTAAAATGTATGGTTTAAACAATGTTTTCATGACGAGAACTCTACTGTTTATGTTTTCTTTTCTAAGTTATCAAGTATACTACCGTATTTTCTCTATTGCCATAAATGTTTCTTTGATATTTATACTACTATGGTGTCTTGTTAGTTTAATAATTCTCCCATTACATAGTTTATCACTGAATTACAATTATACTTTACTAAATATTCAGTTTTTGAAAATAGTACCATTGTGTTCTATTTAATAAATGTCGTGTAGCTAAATATATTTTTATTCATTCACAACACTTCTATAGTGTTTGTTCTTTAATTATGTTTGGCCTATTTAACTGTATTTTCAATTCAAAGTTCAGCGTTTCTACTGTTCTTTTTTTTTCTTCTGTTGTGTTGAAGAACAAACGTAGCTACTACTTATTAATAACCCCTGAAACACTCAGGGGATTTCACTATTTTGTTATCTGTTTTTTAATTAGCTGTTCACATATATCCTTAAACGTACCTCTTTATCCCTTCATTCTTCGCACTTCTGTCTTTCAGAGATACTCAACACACACTAATTATAAGCAATTTTAAACAGGAGCTGAAATCTTCTACCGCTTGATTTCAACTCTTTATAACATGATTAAGGACATAAATTAGTAGACGTTCCATCGGTCGTCGAGAAAGCCATTCGGTCCAAAGTGTTATCATTGTATTAAACAGAATGTAACTTTGGACGGAAGTTTTATTTAAGATCTGTTACGATAAAATATTTTTACAAACTTTCCAGATATCCAGAGTTAGCGGCGCTTAACAACTTCTCGTACACTGGTGGCCGACAAAAGAATTGAGGCAGCGAGAACATAATGAACTGAATGGCTTTCTCGTCTACCGATGGAAGGAATACTTATTCATGTCCGTAATCTTCTAAAAGAGTTGAAATCGATCAGTAAAAGATTTTAGCCTCTCTTTCAATCTACTTGTAATTAGTGCGTGTTGAAGATCTGTGAATGACAGGAGTAAGGGATAGGAAGATTTGAAGAGGTACTTTAAGCAGATATGTAAACAAGTAAATAAACTGACATATAACAAAATACAAAATTCCCCATCTTGTGAGCATAGTTTTATGGCTGTGTTTATCTGGTTTCTTAGTATGTTGAGTTTTTGTTTTGTTTCATGTGCTGAGTCCCAAGGAATGTATAGTCTAGTTTGAGTGATTTTTCGGTGGATTTCGGTTTTGAATTGTGTGTCGGTTCTTATAATTTTGAGGTTAAGAAATGATATTTGATTGCTTTCTTCCTGTTCACATGTGAAGTTAATGTTTGGATGTATAGAGTTAATGTGATTGAAAAAATTAAGTACGTGTTCTGTAGATTTAAATCCCGCAACCGTGTCGTCTACATATCTGTACCAGTATAGTGGTGGATGTAATGCTGTATTAATTGCTTGTGTTTCAATTTGTGTCATAAAAATATTCGCTAGAACTGGTGATACTGGGTTGCCCATGCTTAGGCCATTTGTTTGTATATAGTTTTGGTTGTTGAACATGAAGTTTGTCTTTATTGTGGTGAATTCTGAAGGTTGCTAACAGGTTGCTGGGAATGTCTATAATTGGGTTAGGGTCTCGGATATAGAGTTCTAAGGCTATCTTGCAGGCTTCTGTTGTTGGAACTTCTGTAAAGAGGGATATAACATCAAAACTGGCCATTAAGGCTTTATGATTGAGATAAAATTATATATTCAAACATCTAATCCCGCCCTCTACATTACGCCCTCTCAGTTACACAACCCCTTCCAAACATGTGGTCAGCTTCCGGTCAGTTACCTCTTTCTTTGTGAAAATGACGATGACCAAAGAATGTAGAAACGTTGTTCGCTCTTCCATTTGAAACATTTTCTCAACCCAAACGAGCCGTTTTTGCATATAAAAAGTTATAATAAAAACCATATTTTAACGGTAACTACGAATAAATTCGCGTTCTGAAATGTATTGTGAAAAAGTACACAAGAGAACCACCGTAAAATAATATTTCACTTGTGTAAGAAGAGTTACAGTGGCAGTCGTTTATTATAAAACATAATGTATACATAAAGAATCATTGAAAATTTAAATCCCACTTACAATATGATCCCAAGAGAATATAAAGATATCATGCTACTTGTATCTTTTAACATGCTTTAATGTTACTAAATCGACCCATCTCTTTCTATAGCAAAACTGTTTTTTTTTTAATTCAGTGGACAACAGTTCTCAAAAATAAAATAAAGTTTTATCAAACACTTCCTAGTTAAATGATATATCCAGATCATAATTGCTATACGTTCAAACTCTTCAAATAATAATAATCCTTACAAAACTGATAAGTATATTCAGCTTGAAATACATTAAATAAAACAATTAGTATTGAAGCACATCACTATCAGGAACAATTTAACTACAGCATTCCCGTTGAAAACATTCTCTTTGAGGGGCAGTGAAGTTAGAATTTGTACTTATAAAACTGAAACGGTGAAATATTTAGAATAATAAACATGGGCTACCTCCTACCTCAAAATGTATTTGTAAAATGTATGGTTTAAACAATTTTTTCATGACGAGAACTCTACCGTTTATGTTTTCTTTTCTAAGTTACCAAGTATAGTACCGTATTTTCTCTATTGCCATAAATGTCCCTTCGATATTTATAGTATAATGGTGTCTTGTTTGTTTAATAATTGACCCATTACATAGTTTATCACTGAATTACAATTATAGTTTACTAAATATTCAGTTTTTGAAAATAGTACCATTGTGTTCTATTTCATTAATGTCGTGTAGCTAAATATATTTTTATTCATTCGCAAGACTTCTATAGTGTTTGTTCTTTAATTATGTTTGGCTTATTTAACTATATTTTCAATTCAGCGTTTCTACTCTTCTTTCTTTTTCTTCTGTTGTGTTGAAGAACAAACGTAAGTACTACTTATTAATAACACCTAGAAAACTCAGGGAATTTCACTATTTCGTAATCTGTCTGTTAATTTAGTTGTTTACATATATCCTTAAACGTACCTCTTTATCTATTCGTCATGCAGGTATCTTCAACACACACTAATAAAAGTAATTTTAAACAGGAACTGAAATCTTCTACCGCTTGATTTCAACTTTTTATAACATGATTAAGGACATGAATTAATAGACGTTCCACCGGTCTTCGAGAAAGCCATTCAGTTCAGTGTGTTATCATTGTATTATAAAGAACGTAACTTTGGACGGAAGTTTTATTTAAGATCTGTTACGATAAAATATTTCTACAAACTTTCAGATATCCAGAGTTAGTGGCGCTTAACAACTTCTCGTACACTGGTGGCCTACAAAAGAAGTGAAGCAGCGAGAACATAATGAACTGAATGGCTTTCTCGTCTACCGATGGAAGGAATACTTATTCATGTCCGTAATCTTCTAAAAGAGTTGAAATCGATCAGTAAAAGATTTTAGCCTCTCTTTCAATTTACTTGTAATTAGTGCGTGTTGAAGATCTCTGAATGACAGGAGTGAGGGATAGGAATATTTGAAGAGGTACTTTAAGCAGATATGTAAACAACTAAATAAACTGACATGTAACAAAATTTCCCTTCTTGTGAAAAGTGTGACTTTCTTTCATTATTAATTGTTATTGTAATTATGTTATTTAAAATTCATCATATTGTCTCAACAACGGATTAAATTGTCTCAAAAACGGCCAGAACTGAGCTGTATTTTTCCTGTACAATCAATATAGGCGTGTGTCAGAAGAAAATTTAACATGTAATTTGGTTAAGACAAACAGAACAATTTACAAATGTTCATTTGGATAATCGTGTGTCCTCAAAACTGAAGAGAAATAAATTATTTTCATATTTTTAACTCAAATCCTTCAGTTTAGTCTTCGATTTGTTATTAGATTTTTCAACAGTGGTTTTATATAATATCTGTTTTTCACACACATGAACAAGTATTTCACATCGAGTATAAGTCGCACGATTGCCAGAGGTCCCATGGTTCGCCTCTTTTTACCTTTCGCACCCTCCCGCCCCCAGTAAAAAGTGCTCCACATCTATGGACCGTTGTGGTGTTCCACGTGGGAGAGCAATGTATCACGAATTACTTAGAATAGTTGGGAGTTGGTTGGTAAGGGAGATGCCAATCGTCTTTCCCTTAGAAATGCCACGTGCAGATTACATCGGCTCTCGTTGCTTGAAAATCATCACACATCATCATAAAATTTCTTAAGAGGTAAAAGCTTAGTAAAACTATTTTAAGTATTACTAAATGGTATTATAAAATAATATTAAAGATGACTGAATGTACTAATGACTCATGACTGCTGCCAACCTTCCAAGCTAAATTTGTTCTTCGTTCAATAAATAATTTAGGCTTTTTAATATCACAACCCTGGAAACTAATTTATCAGACGTTTACAACAAAATAGCGGTATTTGTGTAGCCGAAAATAACATTTATACACTAGGGTCGTCATTAACCTCAAAGACAAGCGAATAAAGATAAATTATACTTATTGTGTTTTAAAAACGGTGACTGTAAAAACGTGTACTGCTTACAGTTGTGTTAAGAAACACATTCTTTTTCAGTCTGGAACTATTCTTATATTGTTAACCAGTGTTGGGATTTCAATAATACGTCAACATTCTGGGGTTACGTTCAAAACCTTAATTTTTGTAATATAAAAGGATGAAAACAATAACTTTCGAAAGTAAACCAATGCATTATTGAAATGAATACAATCCCATAAGTATACTAGGGATAGTTATCTTGTGGATGAAAAGTATTGGTATGGTCGTAAAAGTGGTTTCATTGTAATACGATGTGTTCATGATACAAATACTTCTATCAATTAGTTGCTTAAGTTATTTACAGGTTTCACACGAAGACGTCAATGTTTTCAGATATCTGTGAGCCATTCTTTACGAATACTTACAAGGTAAAAATGTCTTCTTACTTTGAACATTCTGTTATCAAAATACTAAAAATAGCTTCATATCGATATAAGCTTTATCAGAATATGCTTCGATTTCTTATTGAGATTCAAAACTGGTAATATATGAATATTGTTTCATAACAGTTATCTCTGCTATAAACTTCGTTACAATTATAATACAAATTATAATTACAATTCTTTTCATGGATAATAATTTCGTCTTTCTCTTTCTCTGTATCCAAACATATGTAAAAGAGATTAAATCTTTGAAGGCTCATTAAAATATATCTGCAGATCATAATGCAATAAACACGTTTAAAATAAAACGTAATTAACAATTTTGATATCTGCGAAATTACTACAATGCTACCTGTTTTTCAGAACGACCTTTTTTGTCTTCTAAGGACTGGAAAACACAGTAAAGTACATAAACGAAACAGAGTCTTTGGGTTCCTCTGATACATGAAGGTCGAGTGAAAGATGTTTACTTTAAGTATATTTTAGTTGTTTTCATAGTCACTGCTTTATTGATCATAAAACATAAATGAATAATGGAGGATGTGATACTAAAAGAAATGTTCAGAACTTTCACAGTTATTCTTTTCTAACACATTCATTTACTATATTATATTATAATATATTATAACGGTAACTACAAATAAATTCGCGTATTGAAATATATTGTGAAAAAGAAAACAAGAAAACGATCCTAAAATAATATTTCACTTGTGTAAGAAGAGTTACAGTGGCAGTCTTTTACTATCAAAAATAATGTATATATAAAGAATCATTGAAAATTTAAATCCCACTTACAATATGACCCCAAGAAAATATAAAAATATCATGCTTCAATGTTACCAAATCGACTCATCTCTTTGTATAGCAAAACTGTTTTTTTAACACAGTAGATAAGAGACCTCAAAAGAATAAAGTAAAGTTTTATCAAACACTTCCTAGTTAAATGATATATTGAATTATTTTATTAGTTGTATAAAACATAACCAAATAGAATTTTATTTTCTAACTTTGAACTAATGCTTTCTTGTAATTATAAATTACGGCAGTCGTGGCCGAGTGGTTAAGGAGATGCACTCGAAATCCATTGGGTTTTTCTGCGTAGGTTCGAATCCTACCGACTGCGACGTGTTTTCCATGTTTCAATATCGCCAACTTTCTCTTTGTTTGCTAGTTTTCGAACAGAAGCAATCAACATTTTTCAATTTGTTAGTAGAGTAGCTATTAAACCAAAAATGACAAATTTCGTGGCCGAAACCTCGCACAATATACAAATTCCCACGTATATCCAGATCATAATTGCTGTACGTTCAAACTCTTTAAATAATGAGAGTCCTTGCAAAACTCATAAGTATATTCAGCTTGAAATACATTAAATAAAACAATTAGTATTGAAGCACATCATTATCAGCAACAATTTAACTTCAAAATTTCCGTTGAAAACATACCCTTTGAGGGGCAGTTAAGTTAGATTTTGTACTTATGAAACTGAAACGGTGAAATATTCAGAATAATAAACATGGGCTACCTTCTACCTCAAAATGTATTTGTAAAATGTATGGTTTAAACAATGTTTTCATGACGAGAACTCTACTGTTTATGTTTTCTTTTCTAAGTTATCAAGTATACTACCGTATTTTCTCTATTGCCATAAATGTTTCTTTGATATTTATACTACTATGGTGTCTTGTTAGTTTAATAATTCTCCCATTACATAGTTTATCACTGAATTACAATTATAGTTTACTAAATATTCAGTTTTTGAAAATAGTACCATTGTGTTCTATTTAATAAATGTCGTGTAGCTAAATATATTTTTATTCATTCACAACACTTCTATAGTGTTTGTTCTTTAATTATGTTTGGCCTATTTAACTGTATTTTCAATTCAAAGTTCAGCGTTTCTACTGTTCTTTTTTTTTCTTCTGTTGTGTTGAAGAACAAACGTAGCTACTACTTATTAATAACCCCTGAAACACTCAGGGGATTTCACTATTTTGTTATCTGTTTTTTAATTAGCTGTTCACATATATCCTTAAACGTACCTCTTTATCCCTTCATTCTTCGCACTTCTGTCTTTCAGAGATACTCAACACACACTAATTATAAGCAATTTTAAACAGGAGCTGAAATCTTCTACCGCTTGATTTCAACTCTTTATAACATGATTAAGGACATAAATTAGTAGACGTTCCATCGGTCGTCGAGAAAGCCATTCAGTCCAAAGTGTTATCATTGTATTAAACAGAATGTAACTTTGGACGGAAGTTTTATTTAAGATCTGTTACGATAAAATATTTTTACAAACTTTCGAGATATCCAGAGTTAGCGGCGCTTAACAACTTCTCGTACACTGGTGGCCGACAAAAGAATTGAGGCAGCGAGAACATAATGAACTGAATGGCTTTCTCGTCTACCGATGGAATGAATACTTATTCATGTCCGTAATCTTCTAAAAGAGTTGAAATCGATCAGTAAAAGATTTTAGCCTCTCTTTCAATCTACTTGTAATTAGTGCGTGTTGAAGATCTGTGAATGACAGGAGTAAGGGATAGGAAGATTTGAAGAGGTACTTTAAGCAGATATGTAAACAAGTAAATAAACTGACATATAACAAAATACAAAATTCCCCATCTTGTGAGCATAGTTTTATGGCTGTGTTTATCTGGTTTCTTAGTATGTTGAGTTTTTGTTTTGTTTCATGTGCTGAGTCCCAAGGAATGTATAGTCTAGTTTGGGTGATTTTTTGGTGGATTTCGGTTTTGAATTGTGTGTCGGTTCTTATAATTTTGAGGTTAAGAAATGATATTTGATTGCTTTCTTCCTGTTCACATGTGAAGTTAATGTTTGGATGTATAGAGTTAATGTGATTGAAAAAATTAAGTACGTGTTCTGTAGATTTAAATCCCGCAACCGTGTCGTCTACATATCTGTACCAGTATAGTGGTGGATGTAATGCTGTATTAATTGCTTGTGTTTCAATTTGTGTCATAAAAATATTCGCTAGAACTGGTGATACTGGGTTGCCCATGCTTAGGCCATTTGTTTGTATATAGTTTTGGTTGTTGAACATGAAGTTTGTCTTTATTGTGGTGAATTCTGAAGGTTGCTAACTGGTTGCTGGGAATGTCTATAATTGGGTTAGGGTCTCGGATATAGAGTTCTAAGGCTATCTTGCAGGCTTCTGTTGTTGGAACTTCTGAAAAGAGGGATATAACATCAAAACTGGCCATTAAGGCTTTATGATTGAGATAAAATTATATATTCAAACATCTAATCCCGCCCTCTACATTACGCCCTCTCAGTTACACAACCCCTTCCAAACATGTGGTCAGCTTCCGGTCAGTTACCTCTTTCTTTGTGAAAATGACGATGACCAAAGAATGTAGAAACGTTGTTCGCTCTTCCATTTGAAACATTTTCTCAACCCAAACGAGCCGTTTTTGCATATAAAAAGTTATAATAAAAACCATATTTTAACGGTAACTACGAATAAATTCGCGTTCTGAAATGTATTGTGAAAAAGTACACAAGAGAACCACCGTAAAATAATATTTCACTTGTGTAAGAAGAGTTACAGTGGCAGTCGTTTATTATAAAACATAATGTATACATAAAGAATCATTGAAAATTTAAATCCCACTTACAATATGATCCCAAGAGAATATAAAGATATCATGCTACTTGTATCTTTTAACATGCTTCAATGTTACTAAATCGACCCATCTCTTTCTATAGCAAAACTGTTTTTTTTTAATTCAGTGGACAACAGTTCTCAAAAAATAAAATAAAGTTTTATCAAACACTTCCTAGTTAAATGATATATTGAAATATTTTATTAGTTGTATAAAAACATAACCAAATGGAATTTTATTTGCTAACTTTGAACTAATGCTTACTTGTAGTTATAAATTACGGCAGTCGTGGCCGAGTGGTTAAGGCGATGGACTCGAAATCCATTGGGTTTTTCCCGCGTAGGTTCGAATTCTACCGACTGCGACGTGTTTTCCATGTTTCAATATCGCCAATTTTATCTTTGTTTGTTAGTTTTCGAACAGAAGCAATCAACATTTTTCAATTTGTTAGTAGAGTAACTATTAAACCAAAAATGACAAAAATAAAATAAAGTTTTATCAAACACTTCCTAGTTAAATGATATATCCAGATCATAACTGCTATACGTTCAAACTCTTCAAATAATAATAATCCTTACAAAACTGATAAGTATATTCAGCTTGAAATACATTAAATAAAACAATTAGTATTGAAGCACATCACTATCAGCAACAATTTAACTACAGCATTCCCGTTGAAAACATTCCCTTTGAGGGGCAGTTAAGTTAGATTTTGTACTTATGAAACTGAAACGGTGAAATATTCAGAATAATAAACATGGGCTACCTTCTACCTCAAAATGTATTTGTAAAATGTATGGTTTAAACAATGTTTTCATGACGAGAACTCTACTGTTTATGTTTTGTTTTCTAAGTCATGAAGTATAGTACCGTATTTTCTCTATTGCCATAAATGTCCAAATAAAATTTTATTTTCGGTTTTTCAAGGCCGCTTTCAAGCAGAGTAGACGTGTAAGTCGAGAGCTGCGAGACTCGTACATTAAAGACTAGGTATACTTTGTTGAAGTGCATAATTCCCAAGTTTTACTCTAAAAGGTTAATCCTTAGTCCTTATCAGGAATAGTAAAACAGGATGAAGAGGAGGAGGATCACAACGCGATCTAACGGAAAAGCCCTATCAAACGAAGAAATAATGGAAATACTAAACGAGGCGATTGAAGGACCAGCCTCAGAATCTCTGAGCAGTTCAACAGAGAGTTCTGAAAGTGAATACTCAGGAGCAGAAGAATTATCGAGACAAGAATCTCAAGAAGCAAATGCGACATCAAACAAGAGGCTGAAGAAGAAAAAGGACAAGGTAAGTATAGTTTCTGATAATACTACTGACCATAACGACTCTACTTACAATACTAGAAATCAAAGTGGTAACAACGTAAACAAGGTTAATAATGACAAAGCCACTAGTTCCAACAACAATAACGCAACTAACCTGAATACTAACAACACCACTAATTCTAAGAACACCACGACTGTCACACAAACACACGATTCTCCTGACTACAGAATCCCAACTCTGTTCGTTGAAGGAGTAAACAACACAACATGCATCCCACAGATTGTCAAACAACTGAGGGCCTGTTACTCGGGCATTTAGTTTAAGGACATCAAACGTCTTCCTTATGGAAGTATCATGTTAAAATGCTTGGAACCACAGGAGTTTGCACATATTTTGGGCCAAGGATGCTTTTGGGTACATGCCACTACTACACCAAAAAACAACACGCAAAAATTAACTGTCATTATAAGAGGTATCGATTTCGACATCGAAGATAATGAAATCACAGATGAATTAAAAACCCAAGGCTACGACATTGTATCATCAAACCGAATTATCTCCTTCAGAACGAAACAAAAAACGCCACTGATCAAGGTAACCGTCAACAAAAAGACAATCAAGACAAATTATTAGAAAACGGTTGTTTTTTATTTTTCAAGAGACACACGACCGAATCGGAAAAAACACACCAAAAATCCATTATTCAATGCTTCAAATGTCAAAGGTTCAGACACACGAAAACTAATTGTATGGCCAAGGACAGATGTGTGAGATGTGCCGGACCTCACGAGGTTGCTCAGTGTCCTAACGAGCGTAACCAAGTGAGATGTGCAAACTGTCAGGGCCCTCACGCCCATAACAACGATCCCCAAGAAACAAACTAATAGAACAAATCCAGATAATTTCCGCCCCATCAGTCTGTTAAGTTGCCTTGGCAAACTGATGGAGAGAATTATCTCCAACCGTCTCCTATATTTTTGTGAATCAAACAACATCCTTCCAGAATTTCAAAATACCTTCAGGAAAAATAGACAAACAACAGATCACCTCACGCGACTCACCGAATCAATCTACAAAGCTTACAACAACAATCAAGTAACCATTGGGGTATTCCTAGATGTCAAAAAGCATTCGACAGCGTATCTTTAGTTTTAATTTGTTTTCAGTTGAAACAAAATATTATTCTATCCATCTTCAAACCATTTCTTAGGACATCAAAAGAAAGTTTTATAAATTCCCGAATATTCTTGTGCGACGAGCTTCAAACCTTGGGAACACATCACGTTCGTCCGTTCACAATATCTAGATACTACGAAAGTTACAGAAGTGTTATAAGTTTTACGATAATAATTTTTAACCGTACTAATTCTTATAGAATAAAGTAAGTTTTGAACGCTGAAAAAGCTCAAAGCTTATTCAATAAATATTAAATTGTGAAGAGGAAACGAAAACAGAAGTTATCATTTCCATTTATTAAAGCTCATCAAGAATTTAAGACACGAGACGTGTAAACTTGTTTTCCATCTTAGAAACGATTTTCATGTTACGACAGCGTCAATATGAAGATAGAAGCCGCAGTGAAACCAAACTAGATTTGTTTAAAGGCCACTTTAAGCCGATAAAATTATTAAAAATAGTGGGTGTGAAATTGTTTTTCCTCTGTTACTAAAGGGCTATCTTTGTCTAGCGTCACGTTGTTTGTAGCTACAGACAAGAACGAAACTACGGCTATGGCAACATTATTCTAAAAGTGATATTTTATCGCTTGGACGTAGAAAAATACGAGCATGTTCTTTCATATAATAAAGACGCGCGATCTTTCGAAATATTTGCGATGAATTCACGCCCTATGCAAGAACTACAACGTTGGATCCAACTGGTTAAAAGTAGATCATATTCGTGGATGGCCATTTTCTAATAAAGAATGGTTGGATATTATATGGAGACATCACGATTTCAATTTGAAAAGGTTTGTTTTTAAAAACTATATTATAAGTCAGAAACTGTGATGAGGTTCACAGCACAAACTATTTTCCTTTATTTATTTTTAGAATGAGGAACGTCAATTTTTTTCGTCCATCGTTTTTTCAGGTAAAAGCCGTACTTTGAACACGGACCGATAGTGCGTTTTATGCTTGTTTGTTTTGTTTTGTTTTTTTGGAATTTCGCACAAAGCTACTCGAGGGCTATCTGTGCTAGCTGTCCCTAATTTAGCAGTGTAAGACTAGAGAAAAGGCAGCTAGTCATCACCACCCACCGCCAACTCTTGGGCTACTCTTTTACAAACGAATAGTGGGATTGACCGTCACATTATACACCCCCACGGCTGGGAGGGTGAGCATGTTTAGCGCGACTCGGTCGCGAACCCGCGACCCTCGGATTACGAGTGCACGCCTTAACGCGCTCGGCGATGCCAGGCCTAGCGTTTTATGCATGACAGACGTTGGTTAAAATATGTGCGTTAATATTACTCTACGAACTGGACGAGGCAAAAAAGAGGAATGCTAATTATAACTGCAGACAATGGAATATATGTAAGATAATGTGAGTAAATATTCAACCTAACAAGGATTACTATCGACGATTCTGTGATAGGACAAAAAAAGAAGTTTTCAGAGACAAGAAAATAATTGTGCTCAACCTGACGATGAGTAATCAAAAACATAGATCGAATCCCGATGTAAAAATAAAATACTCGGATGAACTGGCACCAGACTTTAGCAATTATGTACGACACTCATTCGATGGCCACGGTTGCTGCACTGTGCAGGTTCAGTTTTGTGATCGATGATAGAGCATAATAGTTTAGGGTTGTGACAGATCCCAAATGAAATGAGAGAAAAGTTCAAATAGTCAAAAGTTTTAAAACAATTTTTAGTGAAATGATATATCACATGGTTTTATTACTTGGACATTAAACATTGTTAAATTTAATTTTTTCTATTCCCACTGAGAACAAATGCTTACTTGATAAAGTAATCTAAGGCAGTCGTGGCCGAGTGGTTAAGGCGATGGACTAGGAATTCGTTAGGTTTCTCCCGCTTAGGTTCGAATCTTACCGACTGCGAAACATTTATCACTTTTGCCTTTATTCTTTTTCGAATGGAATCAATCGACCTTTTTGAGTGCATAAATAGAGTAGCGATTGAAGAAAAAAATGACAAGGTTAGTGCCCAAAACTTCACACGCTGAAAACGTTCCCTCCTATGTTTCCAGAACATTTTTGCCAAACGTTCCAAAACCGGTATTCATTAAATAATAAGAGTCAATGTTTTTAGGGGTTAGGTCGTAAATAAAACAACAATCTATCGTTTTACTGTAAATATGTGTTGGAAAAGTTATCCATAGTATGTCACAATTAGTCTCTCTCACACATTTAGCTGGACCCAAGCAGAATTTCTTGAAATTAGTTGAGACGAATTTCCCTTAATAATAGTTTAGGGTTGTGACAGATCCGAAATGAAATGAGAGAAAAGTTCAAATAGTATGAAGTTTTAAAATAATTTTTAGTTAAATGATATATCACATGATTTTATTACTTGTACATTAAACACTATCAAATTCAATTTTTTCTATTCCCACTGAGAACAAACGCTTACTTGATAAATAAAAAGATGTATATTTCATAAAATCAAAACTATTTGAGAGGTGTACATTTGGCTTTTGTTACTGGTTTTATCTTTCTCTGAGAATGAAATGAATGACACTTTTTGTGTTTGCTATGCACATGAATCAGGTATGTGACATTTTATTTTTTTTAAATGTATATTATAAATTATCTTTAGTCATTCTATTTCTTCCTGATCTATTTCTGTACTGTCCCACATCTTTATTGTCGTACTCATCTTTTTGACACATTTGCTTCACCGAATTTATATTTCCTGATACCCAACATCATCTTTTTCTGCTTATGGTCTTCTCTTTCTCCTTCTTTTCTTTGCCACTATTTGTTCATTTTTATCTATCATTTCTCTCTTTCTTTTTCACCTCCTTGCTGATAATTGTCATCTTGACTCCAATTCTTTTAATGAAGACCTCTCTTCATCTTTGTTTGTTACTTTAGTTTTAATTTTCCCCTTCTGTCTTTGTTCTGGTTTTTTGTTTTTGGTATTTCCTTAGTTTGGTGTTCATATCCCTCCATCTTACATCTAAGTGCTTTGCCTTGTCCATTTTTTTATAGTTCCGGCCTTTGAGGTTGCTCTCAACCCATTGGAATTCAGGGTTTAGACTTCTTGTCTGCAGTTTTTATTATTATTTCCGGGTTTTTCGGCAATACTAGTTGGTAGGTATTTATTTCTGACATTCATACTCACAAGTTGGTACGTTTTTTTATGTTTTTCGTAGACTAAATGCAACAGAGAAACACAGATAACATCTTGTATAATTTATTACACTAAACTAAATATATATATGTAACAGATATAACATAAATTATATAATAACAATGACAGATATTAATTTTAAACCTTCAAAATTAATTACAAAACGAAATAGTACTGGCTTGAACCTTCAAAATTAATCACAATGCAAAATGGTACTGGCCTGTATCTAATATAATGATCTAAAATGAAAGTCTCAAATTCCAGTCTAGGATGTGAATTTGGTCCCACGAAGAAATTCCATAGTTTAAATGAAGAAGTTCAGAAACAATTCACAGTTCAATAAATTCGACGAAGTTCTTTTCACTATGCCTCCGATGAACGTCACAAGCTTGTCGCCCTCAATTTTTCCGTTCTCCCGTAAATAGTTCCACACGTGTTGACTTTCAGCATAACCACTAATTCGAATGAATCGTAGAGATTGACGAAGTAAAATCACAGCTTCCGTAGATCTAACTTCAGTCACAAATCCAAGTTGAATAATCACAGCAAACACTTAATGACTGACTCTCTTCTTTTGAATAAAACTAATGTCTGACTCTTTTCTTTCTTTTCTTCGAATAAAAACTGATGACTGACTCCTTTTTTTTCCTTTCTTCTCGCGTCACCGTCTTTTATACCAGTAGGCCTATTACTCGAACAATCGCGAAACTTCCATAAAACTCCAGAGCAATCCACGCATGTCCGTTATTGCACGAGACTCAACGTCTAGACACGAGGCCGCCAACATTTCATTTTCATACATATGATTGCTCTACTTAATTCTAGAAATTTCTAAATGTATTTTAAATTATTAACAACGTATTTTACTGTTTAAATTTTCAAACAATAATATAAATATGGAAATATAAATAATAGAAATGAAAATTTAAACACAACACGACATGTTGTCGCTTACAAAACATTTACACAACACAAGTGACATTAAGTTAGAATATTTTATTCTTATTCACATGCTTATGTTTGTTGTTTCCTTCTCGCAAGAATAGTTGTCACAGTTTTCAAAGGTTATTCTTCTTCGAAACCAGTCCTAAGCTTTGGTTTTCTAAGTGATTTTTTGAAGTCATAGAGTGTATTTTAATAAGCTAATTTTCTTTGCTCTTATAAGAAAAATAGCCAAGGTGTCACAAATGAGCCTTAATATTTCCAGAACAAGTTTCTAATTCTCCATGAAAAAACTCTACTGTTGATCTTATCAGTGAAAAACATTTTCCAAATTCATGTTCATTCATTAAACCTTTTAAATTAAAGACTTTCTCAAAAACATCATTTTATCATCAGAGTAATCACTGTAGTAGGTCTCAGGTCTTTCCAAATACTCGAATTTGTTTGATTTTATTTGATTAATTGTTAATCAATTGAATGTATATCAAAATTATTTGTTCTGATGTCATTTGTGTTATTTATACGATGAAACTTAAATCACCAATCTCATATACACTGGCAAAGTTTTCTTCATTCTTATACAAGACAGTGAGGACATTTTAAAACCGGAAATCCGGTAAAAATCTTTAATGGCTATATGTTCAACATGTGTGTTTCTTTTCTTAAAGGGCCTGGCATGGCCGAGCGCGTTAAGGCGTGCACTCGTAATCCGAGGGTCGCGGGTTCGCGCCCGAGTCGCGCTAAACATGCTCGCCCTCCCAGCCGTGGGGGTGTATAATGTGACGGTCAATCCCACTATTCGTTTGTAAAAGAGTAGCCCAAGAGTTGGCGGTGGGTGGTGATGACTAGCTGCCTTCCCTCTAGTCTTACACTGCTAAATTAGGGACGGCTAGCACAGATAGCCCTCGAGTAGCTTTGTGCGAAATTCCAAAAACAAACAAACAAACAAACAAACAAACTTTTCTTAAAATATTTAGAATGTGAGATTATATTGAAAATTGTTCCGGTCAATGATGACGTTATTCACAGTTTCTGCTCCTAAAGGACAAGAAAGGATGTTTTGTTACGTGCTGAAGAAAGTTATTCCTGAAGAAGAAAATGAACGAAACCGAAAAAGTTGAATTGATTGTCTTCCGAGAAACCATGATAGCTCAGAATGTCAATAGCAATATCAATGTTAATATCAATAACAGTGGTTGTGCACGCACGACACAACATCGGTTGTTTACACATGCGCATTTTATTTCACAGATATTTTCTGTTTACTTACAAAAGGTTCGAGAAATTTAGGTTATGTTTTACGACAACACTGGGAAAAGTCGGCTATTTCTATAATTCGCTTTTGGTTTGTTTGTTTGTTTGTTTTTTGACGAACTTTAGAAATAATTCTATCTCAATGATCTAACCGCAACTGGACCATTTGGCATGGTCGCGAAATTTAAAATAAGAATCAGAGTACTATATTTCTATGAGGAAGTTAATGTTAACAACATTACATTAGAGAAAGATGGCGCCACAATAAAGATTAACTGTGAGAAATTGGGTCAAAGATCAAACTGTCTCAGGTCAACACTACATTCAAGAAAGATGGCGTGGTAGTACATATTACCTATTAGAGATTAGGCCAAAGATAAAATATTTCGGGTGAACACCACATTCGAGGAAGGTGGCCCCGCAATAAATGTTTTCTGTTTGAGATTAGGTCAAAGATAAAACTGTCTCAGGTCAACACTACATTCGAGAAAAGTGGCGAGGTAATACAGATTACCAATTAGAGATTAGGCCAAAGATAAAATATTTCGGGTCAACACTACATTCGATGAAGGTGTCGTCACTGTAAAGATTTCCTATTAGAGATTATTAAAACTGTCTCAACGATTTCCACTTCGTACTGCCGTTTCATTTCTGTGTGAGAAGTTGAAGCTTAACGTGATCATAAAAGATATTATATGGAAAAACCCAGAGTAACTTTCGGTTGGGACAAGTTCTCTTGTTGAAGACTATAGCAATAATTATGATCTTCACCCCCTCACAGGTTTGTAACCAATGTCACGCCCTTGAATTAACCCTAGTAATAGTAAAGAATGTTCCCAGCCGTGGGAGCGTTATAATGTGACGGTCAATCCCACTTTTCGTTGGTAAAAGAGTAGCCCAAGAGTTGGCGGTGGGTGGTGATGACTAGCTGTCTTCCCTCTAGTCTTACACTGCTAAATTAGGTACGGCTAGCACAGATAGCCCTCGAGTAGCTTTGTGCGAAATTCTAAAACAAACAAACTAAACAATGTTTAGTTTATTCTCTAGAACAGTATAATTATTCTTAATGCACTCGAACAAATAATATTAACAAAAGAGTGCCTTTCATAGCTCAACCTGTGTAACAGCACAAACAATCATATTGTTGTATTCTTCAGAACAGTCACTGGTGATTTTGAAAGGAGTGCTTCGGCTGAGAAACGTTTCAAAACAACGTGAGCAAACAAGTTGTAATGATGTTATTGTAAATAAACGTTTTACTAAAGCACGTTAATATTGTATGCGTACTCCCAAGTTTGTGTCACACAAATATTTCTACAATAAATTTTAAAATTATAATCACCACCGTATAACTGTTTTTACATAAGGAAATCAGGAACGTTTTAACGAAAATTAAAAGAGAAGAAAAATGTAATATTTCGTTTTTTAAAACAAAATTTTTTTGATTGTGTACCTACGCCTACTTCTCTTGTTTAACTTCTTATTGCCCTGTAACTAGGCCTGTTGCCGAGAGTGTAGGTGTGTCATAATTATTTTGTACGAGTCTTAGATTTTTTTTTCGTCAAAAGCTACACGAGTTTTGATTTGAATTTCGTGCAAAGCTATACGAGGACTTTGCGTTAGTCGTTCCTAATTTAACAGTGTAAGAGTAGATGGAAGGTAGCTAGTCACCACCACCCACTGCCAACTCTTGGGCTACTCTTTTACCAACGAAGAGTAGTATTGACCTAAATATTTTAACGCTTCAACCGCTGAAAGAGCGAACATGTTTAGTATGACGGAGATTTGAACCTGTGACTCCCAGATTACGAGTCGAGCGCTTTAACCAACTTAGAATGCTTATTTGAGTTTTATAAATCATTGTGTGTCGCTTTAATATCGATAGATATTATTGAAACTGGAATTAAACACCGACTTTTTATTCGTGATTGTTCTAAAATAAACACCATCTCGTGTAAACGAGTGTGCCTTTCGTTTTTGTTCAGTTTCTGGAGTCGATAGGGTCAGGGGCGACTGAATACCTGGGACTAGAACCTCGAAGGGAACGGAAATGTTTCACATTCTCTAATCTACATCACTACTACAAACTGCACCCTTCTACTTAATTCATTTGACGAAATCCGTGTAATAATTTCGTAATCTTTGTTCTTGCACGGCCACCTGACCCACTTTCATTTATTTTTGTGAAACATCGAACTAATTACACAAACCATATTCTTTTTATGTTTACTCTCATTTATCACAAAAACGCGCCCTGTATGCGTTATAAAAGTTACCAAATATTCCTATTCGATTAGAGCAGCTGAAGAGTTGGCGGTGAGTACTGTAAAATAACTGCCTTTCCTGTAGTTACAGATTAAAGATGGTTAACACTTTGCGTGAGAAAACAAATTATATAAAAGTGTCACAATTCGTATAATTACGCCCCCAGTGGCTCAGAGGTATGCATGCGGACTTACCACGCTAAAACCAGGTTTCGATACTCGTGGTGGGCAGAGCACAGATGATCCATTGAGTAGTTTTGTGCTTAACCCAAGACAACACCACCATCGTATAATTACTTCTGCGACGCTACAACCACCTGGTGGACTAGATAAAAGTGGAAGAGCTGTTAATGCAATGGGTAGAGTACATATGGCTCATTGTGCAGCTTTGCGCTTATCAACAAATGAACAACTATATCAGTAAGTTATACGAGGAAACGGATATCACAAATCGCTACTGTTAGGAAACGTTTATTTAAATTTTGATTTAATTAATTAAAGCCTGTACCATCCAATAACGTGTGTGTGTGTATATATATATATATATATATTAACATATACATATTTCTAAGACAAGTTACATGGACTATATTACATTCCTTATTATTCTAGTCGATTTTACTTCACTTTTGAGGTTCAGCTCCAGTGGCTCAGTGGTCTGCGGACTTACAACGCTAAAATCCAGGTATCGATGGTAAGTAGAGCACAGACAGCATTGGGTAGCCTTGAGCCTAATTCAAAACAATAACAACTTCTACTTTTTTGTACTTTCGACCTTGTTACCTCCTGTGTACATGTGTTTGTCAGCAATATTTCTTAAAACCAACGGAATAAAAGTTGGCAGACACTTGGACTATGATCCAATTCAGAAGTGATTAGTTTTGGAAGGTCATGAAAAAAAATCCTATATGTTAACATAATCCACGTCAT
The DNA here is from genome assembly GCA_011833715.1 of Carcinoscorpius rotundicauda. Lineage (NCBI taxonomy): Eukaryota > Metazoa > Arthropoda > Merostomata > Xiphosura > Limulidae > Carcinoscorpius > Carcinoscorpius rotundicauda. Next base: position 39,396,748 of record CM022404.1, on the reverse strand, counting down.
TTTTATTATATACGTCAGGAAAAATAATCGGTTTTTCATTAAACTTGGTGGACATATGTAGAACAGTATTCCCTATTGTTCTGCTTAAAATGATTCGTATTATTTGATTACGACACATTTTTGCATTTTTTGAGGACCAAGTATGATCACTACTGAATGGTAGAGGTATACTTTCTATTGTGTGGTGGGGATATACGCTTTATTGAGTGTCCCTCTAGTGTTTTGTTCTGTGATCAATCTGTTTCGGACATGCTACTAAAACAATTGTTATTATAATTTTGAAAGTGTGTATATAAATCTCCGACCGATGAAAGGTCTATAACTTTGAATAACTTTTTTTTTAGTTGTCCAGTCCTGATATCCCGATATAAAGACACCCACGACTGCACTGTTTTGAATATGAAAGCCTCGCGCTACTCATGTGCACACGTGGAATTTTCATGTAGGTTTCAGTTTCCTAAAAGTGTTCCTGTTATGTATTTCTGTAACGAACATATACAAGTTGGTAATAAGTATAACAAGGAGGCGTTTTGGGCGCAAAAAATATCAATGTGTCACTTTCACGATTTGAGTAAGACCAGTCAGTTTAGACTTGCTACAATAGTTTCATTTAGAAAATAGTTTAACTTCCAACGACTTGCTCTAAAATAAACAACATTGAAATTGTTTTCAGTTGTTTTCGTAATGATTTATCTAGTGCCAATTGTAAAACAACAACTATGAATGAACCGAGTTATACAACGTCATGTCCACGGACTTATACCAAGTATCGATACCGATGGTGGGCATAGTACAGAAAACTCTTTGTGTTTAATTAGAAAAACAAAAACTAGAAACTGTAAAATGTTTAAAATACCAATTTACACCTATTTAGAGGCCAGTGTTGCTAACCGAACAGCAAACAAAGGATATATGTATACATACATGTCCATTCAATTTCCTATCTGTCTCTGGGGCAACGAGGACAATTTCCCAACATATGAGAAATAAAGTGCAATTATTTTTAGGCGACTGTTTGCTAATAGCATGAAAATGTTTTATGGGTTGTTTATCTGTGACTCCGACATGCCTTATTGGATTGACTTATTTAACTTTTATGTGTACTTGTGATAATGTGTCAATAATGGAGAAATCTAGTGTTTTTCAATGCAAGCACTGAAAACAAGTAGTCTGATCTCTTTTTATTGTCCTTTATATTGTAACTAGAGACACTTTGCGGCTTTGTTCGGCTCGTTTTGTTACACGTATGAAGTTATGTAAACTTGTAAAAAAACAACTCCCGTTACTGCTAAAGCGCACTCTGGATTTTGGAAATGTCAGAGTAACAGTCAAATTCATTTGATGTTTCAATTACGAGTAACCAAAGAGTTGGCAGTGGGTGCTGTTGACTAGCTACGGTCCTTTTTGTTGTAAATAAGATACGGCGAGCGCAGGGATAATTTGTGTATATGAGGCTTTCTTAATATAGGTTTATATATACATACAGAGGACTGAACATAGGTGTTTGTTTCTGAATTTCGCGCAAAGCTACAAGAGAGCTACCTGCGATAACCGTCTCTAATTTATCAGTGTAAAGCTTGAGGGAAGGCAGCTTGTTATCACCTCCAAATATTGGGCTACTCTTTTGGCAGCAAATAGTGGAATTGACCGTCACATTAAAACGCTTTCACAGCTGAAACGGCAGGCATGTTTTGTGTGACAGGGATTCGAACCCACGACTCTGAAATTACGAGTCGAGTGCCTTAACCATCTGGCCATGCTGGGCCATCAGGTTGCGAGTCAAGTACCTTTGTTATCAGGCTATTTCAGGCACTCGCAACTTTATATAGGCTCCAGTGAAAATCGCTAATCTTGAACCCATAAACTACAACAAGGGCAGCTAGTGAACAGTACTCATCGCTAACTCTTGGTCTACTCTAATCGAAGAGTGGGGTTTGGACGTTATATTTATAACGCATTTTGGGTCTCAAAGTGTAGGACGAGTTTTTGTGGTTAACGAAAGGCAAAAAGAACGTAGTTGTGACAATTATTTCGATGTTTCACAAAATCAGTGAAAGGATGTCAGGAACACAGGCTAAGGAATTACTACATGGAAACTGCAGAATAAACTAATTAGTAATACGAATGTCTGTAGTGTTGTAGTAGGTTGGATAATGTACATTTCCTGTCCAACACTCTTTAGAGATTTCGAGTCCAAAGAACTTAAAACAAAAATGGAACCCTGACAATATCGACTTCGGAAATTGAATAAAAATGAAAAACACGTAAGTTTACGCGAGATGGTATTTGTTTATGAACAGTCAGGAATAAAAATCCAGTGTTTGATCCCAGTTCTAATGATATAGATCCTAAAGCGACAAACAGTGAATTATAAATCCTAAATAATTATTCTAAGATTTGTACGACATAAATGTAACACACATACACTGCAGACAACAGTCATAGTTACACAGCAATAAAAAGTTAAACAAAGAGGTCGCAAAAGGCGTAAATAGAAATTATGACATCATGTTAAACCTCAAAGGCGTTCTTCGACAATAAAAACTAGCGTTTAGAAAACAAAATGTTACAAATTGTTTACAAAACTTCTGTAAACCTATGACACTACAGTAAGAAAATTAACCATCAGAGGAAGCATAAAAATGCCCATTTTTTATATTGGTGAGGGGAAGAAGGTTCCGCCTGTTTCCTTATCGTCTGTTGTGAGCTATAAATCATTCACTTGCTTCTCACAAACGAATGTTGGAGTTTAACAATTCCGTACCAAACACTCCTAGTGCGGCTAGAAATAGTTGTTGTACACAGTTTTTATTCCATTCTCAGCCTAAAGATGAAATTATAATTATTTAAAATTTTGTTTCGAGACCTTCTTATGAATGAAAAAATAATAAACCTATCGAAGTTTAATTATCAAGTGTGGTGTTATTGCAACAGAAGTCGTAAAATATCGATCTTGGATAATAGATTCGTGATGAGAAACCCACTTGAAGTAAAAATATAT